>APFE031345768.1:0-71706 GCA_000404065.3 Pinus taeda | reverse complement strand
ACGTGGCTACTACAGGCAATTTATTAATAAAAGAATGAAAATTTACATAAGCTTCTCTCATGCACGGTTAACCTACAAATGACCCTCCATGCGCTCTAAATAGAATTCATGGACCAATCGGGTGTCAAGGCACGGATCAAGTGTCGGTAATACCGAGGAGAGAATGAACCGTCGGATCACTACATATCGTGACCGTCGGATTGTAAGTTACAAAATGTACAACGGTAAAGAAACACACTTTACCTAACTCTATACCTAACTCTATACTAGACCAAGTTGAACTTAACTATTTCCTATGTGTCGGAATATCCTAACACTAATATGGAGGTTTAAATTTTTAAGTAAATCCAAAATATTCATGTGGGTACTTTTGAATATTAAAACTTTAACTCAAGACATTGTATAGAAATTAAGATTTGAAATCTCTGGAAAATATTTTCTCTATGAATATTATATAGAATCCAATTTTTATCTCATCATATATTTCGCATACTTGAAACAAATACAAGAAGAGATAGATGAACTATTAGGTTGTCATAATACTTGTAAATGGAATAAAATGGAAGAATATTTTAGAATATGATGTTGGAGTAAGGAGAAATAAAGTTGCAATGCCCTCCCTATCACTTATGCTTAGAAAATATAGTGGCCCAAAATCCTACTACTTTCGAGGGTGTGGGCACTATCCCTCTCAAATGTGCCACCAAAATTATACAAATCTTTAATGCTTCCCTTAAAATCTCAAATATTCTCACAAACAATTTGCAGTAGGACTCATAGACCAAGAAATCCTTCCGGTCTTTCTCATGGAGCATCATAATGAACTACTAATAGAGATGGGGAAAGGGGAATTTTGTTTTTTCCCCAATCCATAACACCTCATTAAAATATGGAATTTACCTTCAAATAAACAAATGCTGTGAATTTATATCTCTCAATTTGGTTATAATGCTAGCTCAAGAAGGATTTAGAGAGATTCAAATCTTTTGACACTCAACATATTCAGTGAGTGAATGAAAGGAGACTTCACCTTGATAAATTACTCTTTCCAAACATTATTTTTTTATGTACAAAGTTTTCAATTAATTTATTCCGGTCTCTTTTTCTCATGCATACAGGTTGGCAAACACAAGTTAGTGGATAAGCTATCCAAAGAAAGATTGAATTTTCAATTGTGCACATGGGAAATCCTCAAATCCACTCAAGGACACTCTTGTTCCTATTTTCATAAACATTGGTTTTATTTTCATCACCAACTTGGATGTTATAAAACAATAATAGCTTTAACAACAATTTTATGAATCTTTGTGCAAGACTATAATTGTAATTCTACGAATATTGGAGCTATAATTTTTTTAAACATTCATGTAACAAATTTGTGATAATAACAATAAGTAATAAAAGACATTTGAATATCTATGGAAATTAGCATGCTCTCCATTGTTTGTATATTTTCAAACAATAGAAGAATCTATTAATGATTGGTTAATCTTCCATCTATTAATGATGGGTTAATTCTTTTGTATCTATATTCATGAGTTGGTTTACAATACTCTCAACACTTGTTATTCTAATTAAACCGTAAGGTGTTTCCCTATGAGAAACACTTTCCTCTAAAACAACTTGTCATCTTTGTACCATAACTTTCAAATTTAATTATGTTTATGCACATTTGTTTATAACTCAAGAAATCGAGGTTAACTTCCTCTTCTATTCTTAAGGAACCCTCTTCTAGTTAAATATCCATTCAGCCACACCTTGCGACTAATGTCGATAATCTTTTTTTAATGCGACGTCCACCGGTTTGCCAGGAAATTTGAAGGTAATCTTCGGTAATCTTATTTATTTATTTTCCAGGAAATATATTGGATTAATATTTGCTAGGCTTATTGGCACCCTCCAGCTCTGCCTCACACTCTTCAGGTCGGTGGTAGCGCTTTGTCCTCCGCCATGCGCTCTGTCCTCTGGCGTGAAACCTGAAGTTGGAATGAAGGGTTCTTTTTCATTATTTCACTATCTATTGAACAATTCAGGGACTTTGAGAATCTCAGTGCCTTCAATTTCTTAATTTGATACGGTTTTTTTTAAACCCTCCATGATGGATGGATACTTGCTTATTGAAAGTACTTAAGCGCATACATTAACCTTTAAATTTAGAGTAGTGCAGGTTTTCTATGTTCTTTGGTCTAAAACTGTAAACTCCATTGCGTTTACCATTGTGTATACTCTCAGCAAACTCTTCATTAAAAGTTTTACTTTGCAATTTGTGTATAAACTCACTTTTTTATTATAAAATTGAAACAAAAAGTTGAACTTCGTTAAGTTATACCTCTGAATTTGTGTATTTAACCACCTGAATACCCGTAAACTTACAGTTTTATTAGAGAAATGGATCGAAAGTTGCATGTCCTGAAGTTATTCAGAATTTTTGGCCAATACTTCAGCTTTTTACCGTGCAATTTTGAAGAAAAGTGTCTGCGCTACAGTAAACGTTGTGATTGTTGTTTGAGAATGAGAGATCTTCTTAAAGAAAGTCTTGTTTTATGTAACAAGTTACATGAAAACTTCCAAACAATTATAGAAAATGTAAATTCGTACATTAATTAACAATATTCATAATCTTTCTTCTACAATGATCTGCACAGTCGAAAAATTTATTTGTCTCGCTTGTATCAAAAAAAACCAGAAAATCCAATGAGGATGAAAAAAAAAAAACTTTGCTAAATAGTGGTATTAATGTGAATCCAAATTACATTCATATTTATGCTCACATGTATGCTATAGAACTAGCTGCTATTCAATTTGATTTTTTATTGGTTACATTACTGCAAATCTTATCATACACACCGATAACTATATACCTCCATGTGTTCCATGACGAACTATTTTCAATTGAATGCCTTTTTCATTGTAGTCGTACTTGAAGTGACAAGTTCCCTACCCTAAAATTTAAGAAAATATGCATGGTTCAAGGCAAGGAACTTGTTGTTTACAGGATTTCGGATCAGTAGACAATTCTTGCCCATTAATTATAGCTTCTATTTATATGAATAAAAAAGTTATCAACAAAATAAAAACAATATCAACTGATTTGCTAAATTATGCAAGATTCCAGGCAAGTAACTTGTCAATGAGAGGATTTCAAGCCTCTATATAATTGTTGTCCATTTATCAAACCTTCTATTCATAGGAATAACTGCATTTTTTTGCTTTCAATTGCTTTGATTTCATTAAACTTAACATACGAATACTGTATATGCAGGATGGTGGTGATATTCTGAACGCGGAAGTATGCCACAACTGATTACTACAAGCAAACTTTGCGCTAGCTTGATCAATGTACTTGATTCAGAAAGACATCATTATGTAATGTATGATTCGTGATTTTCTGAATGCGGAAGTATGCAACAGCAAATTATTACGAGTAAAAATTGTGATACCTTCATCAATGTAGCCGACTCTATGATAATATGCTTCTATAATGGGAGTTTAAAAACCATGTTTTATTAAATATGCTTTAACAATCAATTTGATGATTCGGCCACATCCACATATAGTTTTTTTGCATTCTGAATGAAAACCCATATGGGAAAAACAAGTAAATCTGATTCATGATATATAATATGGATGGCCATATAAAAGGGTTTTAATTTCGCACCAATGACTACAGATATGTTGTTTTTCCTTTCCATGCATAACAATATTGCTAATTGCAAAATACATGGTATCCTAAGGAGATGATCGTTAGTTTATATTATTTTATGTTATAATAATTTACTTTTCATTTAGGATAGGAACGTCCAACAATGATATACATGTGAGTTAGATATTAATAATAATATAACATCAAAGCCTCTTTGGAGAAGGGAAAGAAAGGAATTGTCATTGTATGAAAAAAAGGGACGAGGTTCAGGAATAATTAAATAATAATATTTTATTATCCAATATGATTTTTTATTAAATTTTATTATTACATTACATTATTTTTATTATTTAATATATATATATATACATATAATTTTTTCATAAGTATTTTTTATATAGTACAGTAACAAGTTATAAACATGTAAATATTTTTATTATCATTTTGTTAAATATATGTAAATATTTTTGTTATTATTTTATCTACAATAAAAAAGACTTAACCTAATTTCTTCTTTCCATTTTTATTTTTTAATTTACTCAACCATATTATCCTATTATATTTCCCTATCTACATCTACAAAAATAGGTGGCACAAATTTTATCTTAGCCATGTAAGTTTTAGTATGTGATTCACAGAAAATGAGACTTTTATAAGTTTTTCAGAATTTATCTTTTATCTCATAAATTCTTTCTTTTATTTATCACTCTTTCTTTTCTTCATCATTAATGAAGTCATATACATCACTCTTTCTTTTCTTCATCATTAATGAAGTCATATAGACATTTTAAGTGTTAGAAATCTTGAGTTCATGGACACTTCCACTTTCTTCTTCTGTATGTATGCCTTTAAATTTCCTTGCCCTTTTTCTAATTTGAGAATCTTGTTTTCGGTTTGTCGTAACATATTAAGTTCATGGCCTCATTGAGTATGGAGAATTGTCCCTTGTATTATGCAGGGTATCTTAGTTGATTGTTTTAGAATTGATTGTGTGCTTCCTTTTTGCACCCATTTTATGTTAAAAAAATTACATCCAGTGTCTTATGTCAATATTCTTGAATTTTTGCACCCATTTTATGTTAAACATTTTACATGAAATTTCTTATGTCAACATTCTTGGATTTTTATCCACTCAATCTCTTCATTAGATATATGGAATACATGTAAGTTTGAAACATTTTCAATGATATGAATGTGCATATATATCTCTTTTCAAAATTATATTAATAATATTCATAAATAATCTACTTTTCACCTTGTGCGTTGTAGATCTTTGTCAAGAAAATGAATGGTAGGACCATTACCTTGGAATTTGATAGTTTGACACCATTAATAATGTAGGCTAACATCCAAGATATCAATAGAGCTTGATCTTTGCTAGAAAGAAAACTAAAGATGGACTAACGCTTTTGATTACAAAATCCATAAGGAATCTACCCTTCACCTTTTCCTCCATTTGAGAGGTGGAATGCAAATCTTTATGAAAACCTTCATCTCATTAGGGCGTCCATAAGGAATATACTTTTCACCTTTTCCTCTGTTTGAGAGGTGGAATGCAAATCTTTATGAAAATCTTAATTGACAATACACTCCATTTCGAAGTTGGTTGCTCTTGATACTATTGATAATGTGAAAGAAAATATTTAAGTTGAGTAGGAGATTCCCCCGAATTAATAGAGATTCATCTTTTCGAAGCATGTTTGAAATGGTAATTACTCCCACATGAAGATATGGAAAGATCCACGTTGAGTTGAGTGATACCTGAAGAGTTATGCTCAGTTAAGTAGAGTCCAGTTTTAGAGAGTGAGTTAAGTAAGTTAAGTGTGAGTCACATTGAGTTTAGTCTATATTTTGAAAAGTCAAATTTAGTGTGTGGTTGCATGTCAAAGTTATTTTGAGTTAAGATTAGTCCAAATTTAGAGTGTCATTTAATTGAGTTAAGTGCGATTCAAGTTGAGTTCAATCTATATTTGGAAAAGTTAAATTTAGTGTGTAGTTGCATGTCAAAGTTAGTTTGAGTGAGTTGGTAATCCAAAAAGTTAAATAACCATCATCAGATTCATTGTAATCAACAAGTTTGTGTGATCAATAAAATAGTTGCAACTCATGTTATTATGTGTGTGTGAAATTTTTGTCTTTCCTCCTCCACTTTTCCAACAAATCCATATAAGAGGGAGGTTCCACAGAGTAGTGAGAGATCTAAGGCAATCAACAATACTCTATGGGGAGCAAAATGTTTAAAGTCTAGAGCGATATCTTAAGTGGAGAAGCTCAGACAAGGGCACAAAATGGTGGACACTGCATCTGGTGATACTAAATTTCAAAACTAGAAAACATATGGCTTTATTTTGTTTGAAATTTCTAAGCAGGTTGATCTTGTCATTAACAGAGATAAAGAAATATAGAGATTTATTATGAGTTTGTCTCATAGAACATCATGAGGGATCAGTGGGTCTGGTGTTGGGGCCTTGTGTTGTTTGGGTTTAAAGTGGCGCTAAAGAATTTCGAAATTTTTTCTCTGGGATTGGGGATTATTTTAGTTTCGGTGTCTCAGCTCAGCTCGTGGGTTGTAGATGGTTGGTTGGGATCAAATTATCATACAATTTTTCCAATGTCATATCAATTCCATGGCCAATGACTTAATCAGATAATTAAAATTGGAGTTTCTCAAACCAGATAGTAATGCCACTATCTTTTGAAAGAAACATGCTTTTTACATCACTCGATCACTGACTACATATACTGAGATGGGTACAATGTTGCCAACAATGAAATGAATATTTTGGTCATGATAAGTGTCCTTGGGCCCATGCCAATGCAACCACACATGAAATCAAGTGATAACTCTATGTGGTTTATTATAGAATATTGTTTCATTTAGGAACATGGATCAACAAATGATTAAAAATGTGATAAATTTTGTTTTCTTAATGAAAGTTTGTGAGATTTTTCTCTTGAAAGTAAAATTTTAAAGAAGAACTCTAAGTAATTAAAAATGTAATAACTTTTGTTTTCTTGATGAAAGTTTGTCAATTTTTTCTTGAGAATAAAATTTTAAAAAAGAACTCTATGTAGTTTATGGATTATATTCTGGATAAGATATTCAATGTTCACATAAGTTGATAAGTTCCACCTTTGAAATCTTCTAATGGGAAACTCCTTTTGATTCATATGTGAAGCTTATATCTGATACTTTCTAGATTGTTGAATACCATTTCGCATATGTATTTGAATCTATTTGGAGAACGTAATTCAGTATTTCCATTTTGCGGATGGGAAAAACCTTTTAAGTCTAATATATATCTGAATATTTTTGGAAAACATAATTCAGTATCTCCATTTTCCTGATGGGAAATCCTTTGAAGTCATATAGATTATATTAGATTGTAGTTGTGTAAACACTGTCACACATAACTCTCGACTTTTAAAAATGTTGAGTATCGTTACACACAAATTTGAATCTTCTTGTAAAACTAGTATACTAAACTAATTTAAAATTTTGATATAATTACGAAATTACTTGACATAATACTTGGTAGTGAAATTGTTCGACTCCTTTTTTCTTAATTTTTTCAGGTTTTTGTGAAAATTTGATTAGAGTAATAGAGATTTGATACATTTGATCTAAAATCCTTTGAAGTCATATAGATTATATTAAACTCTAGTTGTGTAAATATCCTCGCACATAACTCTGGACTTCTCAAAAAGTTGAATCCATTACACAGAAATTTGAATCTTCTTGTAAAAGTAGTCTACTAAACTAATTTAAATTTTTTATATACTTACCAAATTATTTGACATAAAGCCACAAAAAATTTTGACTCCTTAATTTTTTCAGGTTTTTGTGAAGATTTGATTAGAGTAATGGAAATTTGATACATTGGAAGGAAATTATTTCTTGTCCAACATGTGAAAAATTTCAATAAAGTACTTACTCATTTTTCATTGTGGTTTATTAGATCTATTTATTTTCCATACCCATTGTATTAGATTATCACTAACAGCTGTATAAAACAATTTTAAAATGGTAAAAATGGTTAGGGAGCAGACAATTATTTCATAGTGAAAATGAGTAAACAAGCATTAAAAATTTGGTTCTGCCATCTTAATAATTTAAATTGCAATTGGTATGAATAAATGTTTCTTCTATACGATTTGTAGTACCTTTACTAGCACCATGATGATTTTCATTAGCCATAGCAGCTTCTAAGGATGTTTCATTCAATTTGTAGGATAAATCAGTCCGTGGTTTTCATTCCAGAAATTAATGAGATAGATGAGTTAAAATTTAAAGCCACATGCCCATTTTCTCATTCAAACATAGGAAGCGAAAATGAAACCACAGACAATGTTGTGCTGGCATGAATTCCACTACGATATTGGTCCATGTTATAATCTCGCACATCTGGTGTCCAATCTAGCAAATCTCGCAGATTCTTCGGTAAAACTCAGCTTGGAAATATAAGGAACTCATCATAGTCCTCAGCAGAGAAAATATATTTCTACATCTGGTGCCCCCTTAGGAAGATTCTTCGGGAAAACTGAGCCCGGATGTGTACTCATCAAAATCCTCCTTGGCACAGAAAACATAATCGAATAATACTCTAATGACTCATGAAAATCCTCCTTGAAAACATAATTGAAATACATAACAATATTTAAAGAACGTTCCAATAGCGTCATTTTCAGTCATGAAACGTGTTGGATCATGTGTCTTGAATCTCGACACACAACCAAAGTAATTTCTCTCCTCAATTTCAAAAATATAATGGTATGTAATATGGTACTGATATACGATACTAGTAAAATTCAAATTATAATTATAATTAGCACAATAATATTAATAAATTTGTTAAAATATCACTGTTAATTTTTAGTTTTAAAATGTGGTGGTGTCCATATAAAGTGGAAAATGTGGAAAATGTCAATTGGTACTTTAAAGACATAGTGTTTTTCCTAGTTGAAGATGAGCCTAGGGAAGATTAGTAGACCATCAACTATGAGTGATTTTGGTTTACTATGGTTAAAAATAGTAAAATTATTATTTAGAAAGGTGAATTATGGTCAAGAAATGGTTGAATATGGATGATCATTGTTGTCCATGTTAAATTAAAGTTGTTTATAATTTACTATAGTTTATGATTATGTATTTGATGGTGCTTTTACAAATGATGACAATGCATTGTTTTGGGGAATCAAATACTACAATGATATCTTTTTAGAAGCTGAACCAATGGGGAATGTCCAATCTGAATTGAATTGTTGCTTCATAGAAGATGAACCAATGGGGAATGTCCAGTCTGAATTGTTGCTTCATAGAAGCTGAACTGATGGGGAATGTCCATTCTGAATTGCTGCTTTAGAAGGATATGCAAACATATGCAAACATTCGCTCTAAAATAGTAGGTGTTCCCTCGAAGAATCTACTTCTATGGTGAGGATCCATTCTTCATATATTCTCCTTTTATGGCAAGGATTCACTCTTCATCTATTCTTTTTTCTCATATGCTACTCACTTATGGCATTTCCATTGCAACATTTGGTGCAATTGCTAGTTATATTAATCTAAATATAATTGCTTGACACACGCCCATGTGTGTGTGTGAGAGAGTGTGTGTGCTTATATATGTCCTTGATTTGCAGGACAAGGCTTTTGTTTAAGAAACAACAATCTAGGGTTATGTGTGTGTGTGAGAGAGAGAGAGAGTCTTTGTATATGTCCTTGATTTGCAGGACAAGGCCTTTGTTTAAGAAGCAACAATCTAGGGTTATGTGTGTGTGACAGAGAGAGAGAGTCTTTGTATATGTCCTTGATTGGTAGGACAAGGCTTTTGTTTAAGAAACAACAATCTACGGTAAGGTAAGGTATCAGTTGCAGCCAACTTAGGTCATACTAAACTTTAACATAGTTAGATTTTTAGCTCCTGCCTCCTAGCTACAATAAATTTTTGACATTCCATAAAAAATGAGACCCTTCAAATCCAAATGCTTTTGATACTTGAGTAATATTATATTGAATTTTGATATAAAAACCATTCTTATTTTTTTATAGATTGGTAAATAATTTTGTTATATTTATTAAAATATATTTTTATAATTTAATAAAGAAATATATATATATATATATATAATATCATTAAAATTAAAAGCAAAGAAAAACCATGAAACAATGTTTATAATATACTTATGGAGTTGAATGTGCTCCGTAGTCCTAATTAAAGAAAAAGAAAAACTATATAAGATTATATGTAACTTTATCGAATTGAATTGTTTTATTACCTCAATTTTTTATAAAGTACTAAAAAAATAATTTCAAAATTAATTTTTAATTATTAACAATAAAATAAATAATTAAATAATTAAAAAAAATATATATATTATATGTATTTAATTGACATTAGGATTAGGTTGAATTGCCTTAATAATTCAAAGATTTTATAAAGTAAGCCTAAAACGAATGAATCAAAAATTTCAACCTTATATTTAAATTAAAAATAGTAATAAGAAATCATAACAAACATTAAATAATGAAATAATGTTCATTAAATAATGAAATAATAGAGAACATTAGTACATTTTGACTTAAATAAGAATTTCATAATTTAATAGGATTTATTTATTTTACATAGAATTATAGGACCTTTTTAGGGTAAGGTAAAGGAATTTTAATAATGGGCTTTTAATGTATTGGGATGGAGATGAGTGTAAAGGAATTTTATTTTATGTCTTGGGTTAGATATGAGGGTGACATAATTTTAATATATTTACTATGTATTGGGATGGAGATAAGGGTGAAGAAATTTTAATATATTCACTATGTATTGGGATGGAGATGAGAGTGAAGGAATTTTATTTTATGTATTGGGTTAGAGATGAGGGTGAAGGAATTTCAATATATTCACTATGTAGACCAAATTTTCATCCTATTTTCCACACTTTCCAAGATTAGAATCAAGATATGTGTAGATTTTCACTTCCAAATCTTATTTTTATGATAGTGAAAGTGAAGTTGGTTGTGTGTATTTCACTTCCATTTATACATTATTGTACATTTTTAGGCAAACCCCCACCCACATGTGCATTGGAAGATGGCACTTCCATCCCATGTGTGCTATCCCATCTCCTTGAGATTGGTTGGACATGAGGGTGGGGATGACCATGGCCATGGGTATGGGAGTGTTTAAATGCAATTACAAAATCTCATAGCTAGCCTCCACCTTCACCATCATGGATGTAGAGGTTGGGGAGGCTTGGTCATTTTCATTTATAATTACAATAAGAGTGTCAACTTAGTTTCATGAAAGTTTCAATGACAATAATAGTCAAAGTGTAAAAATGTAAAAATGTGAATGTACATCTCACTTCTCATAGTTATACCATACCAAAAGTAAAAATATAAAAATGCATATTATATATAAAAATGAAAAACCATATTATCAATATTACCAACTTATAAAATTAAATATATAAATAAACATACACACTCCTATCTCACATTTTAATGAGTTATCCAAACCCTAACCGTATCCACATTAAAGTAAAATTATTTTTTTCCTCTTTATAATTACCTCATAATACTAAATAAATACTTAATGCATACAAAAATATACACCTTTATTTCACATACAAATCCATTATCCAACAATGTTATGCTCTGAACCCATATTAATAAAGATAACATTGAAAATGTAGTTACATTTGCAAAACGGTTAACCTTAAATTATGTATTATTATAAATATACTGTAGTGAATGCATTTTGAATTTGCAGAACTTTCCTTCTCATCCACGCCTTACATATATTTACATTAAAAAAGATTATTTAATAATTATTAAAATATTATACAAATTAATGATGCAAATATATTATATCAACTAATAAAAGTAATCTTATGCAAACAAGCAAGACTTTTATTTGCAGGCAGGGAGCATGTTTTAAAATTGTTTCAAATAAATTAATAGGAAATAATTTGTTTTAGAGCTAATTTGTTTTAGACTTGAGTAAATAAATAGGTTAACCGTAAAAAGAATCTAGAGGTATATAAAAAAGTGAAAGTCTACAATCTTATAGACTATAGCTAGTTAACTGATAAAAGTAATCTTATGCAAACAAGCAAGACTTTTATTTGCAGGGAGGGAGCATGTTTTAAAATTGTTTCAAATAAATTAATAGGAAATAATTTGTTTTAGAGCTAATTTGTTTTAGACTTGAGTAAATAAATAGGTTAACCGTAAAAAGAATCTAGAGATATATAAAAAAGTGAAAGTCTACAATCTTATAGACTATAGTTAGTTATTTCAGATAGAATGGTTTCCTTTAAATGATAGTGATAAATCAGTCACAACCAAAAATAATTATCTTCACTACTGGTTTAACAATTAAATTATAATAAACTTTCTTGCCGTATAAAGAAAACTTTGAAAAAATTATTTTCCATTTTTTTGTACGTTATGTCAAAAGAAAGGCCAACAGGCTGGGGAATGATAATGTTTCACCATAGGGATCGTTGTGATACTAGGCAGTATCATGTCCTCACACCGACTAACTTATTCCCGCTAATTATAAATCAAATTAGTTTCGATGAAAGTGCTCGAGGTTGACTTACGACCGTTTTGATGGCATAGCGCTTTTGATTGAATTGTTTGTCCCCAAATAATTTCTTCAAATATTCCTAAATGTCCAATCAGCTGATTTTTATACAGTTGCAGTGCAGGATTATATTCTTCTGTTTCAAGCATCGCTTACCACATTCATAACTGTGCCTTCCGATTTTGTCGTCAGCCGTCTTTTGTACAGTTGAATGGTAGGAGCACGATCTTCTCTTATGATATTTGACAGTGCTTTGTTTAGTTTAGGGGCGAAGGATCCATTGAAATCTCAATTTATTTCTTTAAAAAGTGTTGTGATCATCAGATATTTATACCGAGCTTGAACTGATCGAATAGTATTCTAGTTGCAGACGATGCCGAACCCAATTGGCGATCGTTGGCAAGGGTTCCATTATTTTCAAAAGTCCGTTAGGGTTTGTTTCACCTTAAAAATATGAGCATTCCTTCTTGGATGGAGCCAGAGTTCCCCTCTTGTAACGATGTCATAAAAGATTTTGATGTCGAAACTGTTTTGAGTTCCACTCCATTTCCATCAGCACAACCCATTGAAAATCCCTCTACATATACTACCCATCATGCCACCATATGTAATTTCGTTAATAACTGCAACTCCGGATGCGTAGCGGGCTGTCCTCTTTCGAATCCCGTTTTAACGGCCACATTCTGCAATTCCGGTGGTTCAAATGATGGTCGGTCTCGGACCATCCCGACTGAGAAAAGGAAACAGAAATTGATTGAAAAGCAGAGACGTAAAGATATGAATGCCCTTTTGTCGGTTCTGAAGTCCTTGCTTCCCGATGAAAATCTTAGGGTGTGTTTTGTCTTTGATCGTCAAAACGGTTTTACTGCATTAAAGAGATTATCTGTACTCACTGGGGTTTTAATTTAATGGAAGCTTCATCTCCTGCAGGGAAAACGATCAATGACAGACCAAGTGCAGGAATCTGTGAATTACATTCACCACCTACAGCGAAAAGTCGAAGATCTTCAAAAAGAAAGAGAAAAGTTGAACTCTAATTCTGAAAAAATTCCAAATGTTTCATTCCATGGGCTGCGATTTTCTGGTAACGAGAAATTTTGCATTAAAGCGCCGGCGATTGGAGAATCAGACCAGGGGTTCCCTTCAATAAATATAATCTCCATGGGTTCAGCCGTTCAAGTCAGGACGAACACATTTGAACATCAACTTCTGTACTCTGATCTTCTCATGGTGTTGGAAGATGGTGGGCTTCAAGTTGTGTGCGCTTCTTCTTCTACCATTAGCAACAGAGTCTATCATACCATACATGCGAAGGTAAGATCCTGTAATACTCAAATGACAACACTTTTCTTCGCTGTGTTCCGTGTCAAAATATGGCCATATTTTCATATGACTTTTGCTCAATATGGCAGGTGTCTGATCTTAATATTTTTAACGTTGACACCCTGTACCTCAATCTTTGGCACTTGATCGGGATAAGGACAAATCACAAACAAGAACGGGATTCACAGACAGTTGACGCTCAAGCCTAATGTTATCCGCTGCATTGGTGATTTTTTGGTTGGGAACGCTTGGCTGGTAAAGTAATGAGAAATTTCTTAGAAATGCAGATTAGTGACTGTACAACAGACTTCTTATAAATGCATTGATTGATACGGGTGTTAGAGCCTCCTGATTTCTTATAAATGCATTTCTTATAAAATGACAACGGGTATGTTGAAAACGCTTGGCTTGTAACGTAGATGACAAATTTCATAGAAACGCATATTAGTTACTGAATAACAGATTTCTTATAAACTCATCGAGTGATAACGGTAGTAGAGCCTCCTAACTACTAATTTGCTACGTTAACTGGTGCTTGGACTGAGTTTCGTATGGATAATGCTTCCATGTATAAATTTAGATAAAAGAGAATGTCTTATCTACAACGGTATAAACACCATCAGATCGATTAAATAGTCTCCAGCACAAGCTCACCATATGTAAGGTTTAGGGCGTATTTAAGAACCTGAGGATATATAGACCTTGTGAAAAAATCAGCAGGGCATGTCAGAAGCTTTGCACAGGTGATATTTGGCGGATTCTTTTTAGAATGTGGGTAGACATAATAAGCTATAAGACAGTTTGAGGAAACTAATGGGAATCACAAACATCTGAATTAAAAAATAAATACATTTAAACTCGCTGACAAACGACTCAAGAATCAATATCACTTATGCAACTCAATATGAATATAAATACTAAACTTATCCTGATTGTATATTTGGAGAATATATATTTGGAGAATATTTGAGAATCTAAGGTTCGTGAATTAAAGAATTGAGGTACTCGAAAATCAGTAATCTATTCTTCACTGCTTTCATATTGGCATAACCTATCAAATTTAGTGTGTTTTAAATTAGAGTAATCTATTTGTATGTCTTGATCACTATTAATTTAATATTTATTTGTGAAGGTAAATTACAATATTTAATTTTGAAAAATCAATATCTATTTTTCAACATTATAACAAGAAAATTCAAATATTTTAATGAATAATAATAATTTGAATATTATTGAAAAATTATTTTAACTATAATTAAAATTTTTTATTGATGTAATAATCTATTTTATAAAAATATTAATTTTAAATCATTTAAATAAATTTGAATTTGAACGCAAAAATATTTTCATATATGAAAATTTAATTATGAAGCTTTATATCAAAAGTAATGAAGGTTAATTTTTAATACTCAGAATTATATATATGTACATATATAAAGGGAGTAGAATAAGAATATTATTATTAAGTTTAAGGAAGTTAAGGTTGGTAGAAAGAAATTATCTATATAATATGATAGTGAATAAAGGTAAGGAAAGATATTAGCACTAATGATTTTTTTTCTTTAAAATATTGAAAGAAATTTGATATTCTTTATTTTATAAGAAACTCTTTTTCTTGATTTTGATCATAACGTACAATACTTTCATATATGACAATAAAAATAAGGATCTAACATGAGCCCAGAGGGATCCAATTTCTTCACTTTCAAATTTGTTTATGAGTACACATTATTTAAGTGTTTTCTATAATTATTTAATATTTATTTATTTAGAGATGTAAAAAAAAATTAGTTTGCCCTACATGAATAAAATTTCACCTTTGATGATGGGTGTTACACATCATACTGGGTTGTAGAATGAGCCTCTCAACTCAATAACTTGGGGGAATTTCCTCTATACAAATATATTATAATTATTTATCATAGTTAATTGTTTATGGAGAGAAATAAAGAAGATCCAAATAAGTTTTTTTATCTATATTTTATCAAAATTAAAGGAAATAAACTTTATCAGATCTTTCTTATAGAAGTGATCACTTCTCTAATTAAGAATGTGAATATATTAAGTAACATGGAAAAAAACGTCACAAAATTGTTTGACATGAAAATGAAAATCACTTTTGATTAATGAGACAATGATATAAGATGCTCACAATTGACTAAATCATTGGAGAACAAAAAAAAGAGCTCATATTACAAAATTGGAATAACAATAAAGATATAATTAAATCAAAATTTAAAGAAAAATTATAGTAAGCTAAAATATTAAGAAAAAAATTAATATATTATAAAATGATAAACTTTAATCTAAAAAATAAAAAAACAATCTTAAAAAAAAACAAAAAACAAATTTTCATTAACTTAAACATATGATAAAACAATCAAAATTTATATATCTGTTAATGCTTAAAAAATTAATTAAATAATTTAAAGTAATCTGCTATTCTATTCCTGGTATTGTACTGATATGATACTATATCCCCTAAACATAAAGGGAAAAACGATGTACTGATATGCTACTATAAACGTAAAGACAAGAACGATGATGGAATTTGAAGAAACTAGAAAGCAATCCAATATATAGATATAGGTGGTTTATTTGTTCACAAATTTTATATTAAAATAATAAACAATTAAAAGGAAAATTTAATTTATTAAAATCCCACTTATAAATTAATTTAAACTTTAAATAATTTTACTTTTGAATTAAATATTATTATTATTTAATTTTTTTTTAAATTAAAAAACTAATATATATTATAAACATAATAAGCTTTCTAAATGGGTCAATGAGACATAACAACTTTATGGCCCAGACAACTTATGTTTAATAATATATATTTGTTACAAAGAAAATTGTCACTTCATTGTAGGAAAGTGTGAGAATCTAGATGCCTATACAAAATCACTTTAGGGAAAAAACTACGTATCACAAACATCACTGTGTTGAATGGAATTGTTCCAAGAGCGAACCACGTCAACCTTCGATGTTCTTTTTTATAAAATAATGGGATATGTCATCTTACCATATGCAAGCAAGATTGTGAATCCCCACTTCCCCGCTCTCCTCCCCAGATATACGTGTCCGATTCTTAGTTGAGGGGTGACATTAATAAAGGCAATGAGAAGTAGGCACTAGTATTTTCATTTTACAACATTTATGTTTGGCGTCCTTTACCAAGCTGACAAATTTGCATCGACGGGTAAAAATGGCTTGAACGTGGTAAAATAATTTTAAAAAATTAGGAAGAGTGTTTGAATTGTGTTGTTAATAGATTCCTGATCAGGTGAGAAGTGGAGAGAATGGCGTTTTCAAGAGAACGCATGAGCATTCATGTTAGGCATGTGGTCTTAGGTGGGTGGGCTACCCTGGCTGGGCTAACCTCCCTCTGCGCTCATAAAAACTTGAGTATGGGAGAGAGTAAATTTTGGCATGTGAGGTTTCATGTCGCTTAGGGTCTCGAGGGTGGTGCTGAACGTAACGTTATGGAGGGTGGCGGGGATGTTCGTTGGGCATTCCATGTATGCGTGAGTATTGGTGTTTGTAGTGTGGGCATTGTGGGAAGAAGCGGGAGTTGTAGAGGCTCCATTGTCTTGGCAAGGGGATGATCCCACTATGAGTGTTTCGGCCTCTACTTTCAGGTGTGCGTCATTGTTAATTGTCGAATTGGGCTTCACCAATTTGAGTGTGCAACAAAAGTAGTATATGGTTGTCTATTTGGGGTGGTATTCTATTGTTTTTGTTTCATCTTGTGCAGCTTCAAACCGGGTCAATTGAGAACTAGTTTTTACTAGAACGGGCTAGTACTAGTGGTCCTCTTTGATCCATTTACAGTTTTCTGTGTCGCTAGGTGGAGCCATTGGAGCAACCTCTCGTCCTCTGGTTAGTGAGGCTCGTAGCTGGCCGCTTCAGGGGAGGTGCATATTTATAGCTCATGGTGGGTAGTTGTTTTGTTCTTGGTTCTGTGGGATGGGAAGATTCAACTCGGGTTGTTGGTGTCTCCTTTTGTTCAAGAAGTTTAGGTGATATCAGGCGGGTGGTCCTTTGTTCATTCCAATGGTGTCGGGAAGTCAACCATGTGCCCTATTCCTCACTTGGGGCATTCTTCCACCGAGTTGCAGTGCAATTCAGGTAGTTTTGGCATGGAAACATCTAGGTCTAAGCTCGAGATAGTCAGTGGTAGCGATGGCCCTGTTTAGGGTGGTCGAAGCACTAGTGAGTTGAGTCACATGACATCGGGAGGCAGAGGAGGTGGGTAGTCGGGGCGCTCTAGGCATGCAGCGTCTGCTACTCAGGGTGGTATGTGTGGAGGCTCTAAATTGTGTCAGGGTGGCCACAATTCACTTTTTGAGCAGCGAGGGGGCTAGGTTCGTTGTGCTGTTTCTGGGCGTAGTGTGTCGGGGCGTCATGGTGGTTGTGTTCAATGAAAAGTTTGTCGTCTTGAACATTTTCGGGACTTGATTCAATCAATTTCAGAGCATCTTGAGACTTCAGAGCGGGTTCGATAGGAGGAGCATACTGAATTGATAGCAACTTTGATCAAAATGCATTACTTTCAATGCCATGTTTGGGAGAGTGTAGTGGTGGTCTAGCAAGGCTAGAATTTATTATCAGAGAAGGTTGAGAACTTGGAGACCTGGATGGCCCATTTTGAGGAACATGTACAATGCTCCTTTCAACCTTCGCTGCCTCCTGGAATAGCCCCGGACAACCCAACCTCCATCGCTTCTTATGACTAGCATGGACATAGGTGTTGTACATGTTTTGTTTGTTTACTAGTGCATATAGCCTCTTAAGCTGTGGATTGTGGCTCTTACATTTTTCTATTTCACTGCCATTTGCCTTCAGTGGTAGTCAACAAACTTGGTCGAGGTGAAACTACTTGCGTTTTTCTTATGATGTACCTCTTTTTCGAACCATGAATGAAATATTCACTTACAAAAAAAATTGTGTTGTTCATGGTGGAAATGGGTTTAGCACCATCAAAAGCCCTTGGGATACCTAAAATCTTGAAATTTAACCACTCTAACCTGAATTTACAAAACATTTTGCCAAATTTTACCAAAATCCTATGAGATTTTCCATAATTTTCCTAGGAAATTTGAAGCTTGGTTAGACTACATCTTTATCTTTTTTTATCTCTATTTTTAAACTTAATTCCATCAGTATTATTATTCATGAATAATTGTGTGGTAATAGGGAAATCTAATGATGAGAGATTAAACTCCTATCTAATTGCATAATATAAAGTTTATTAATTTATTTACCATTTTATCCAGTTATTTGAAATTTTGATGATATATTTGAGCAATTAGTTTTAGAAAAATGATTTAAATATTTAGAAAAATATTTTGAATATATATATATATTTTAATTTATTAATTTTTTAAATATTAAAATTTTAATTTTAATATATAAATTATTTTCAATGTTATCTTCATGTATTTTATCTATATATTTTCAGTGTTGTCTTCATGCATTTTACCTATATGATATGTTGTATGAGTGCATTATGTAGGCTGCATGATCAAATAACCATTGCTACATGTCATCTACTAATTGTTAGACAACCAACAATAAGGACTATGTGAATTTTTTCTTGGAATCTAATGAGAAGGACAATCCTTAGTGAGAAAGAGTTTTTGTAAGAGGGAAATTGTTAGGATGACTCAATTGTCTTCATAAAACATTGTGTTTGAACTTTGCGTAATGAGGACGACATGAATGTGATTCACCTTAGAGACTGGGCTTGTTCTATCTTGCGATCAGTAGAGAATAAGATTTATTTCACAATTGTAAAGCATAATTTGCTGCAATACATCTCTCTTTGGACATTAGTTCATTATAGATGATTTTGGCATTAGTTTTCTACTGATTTTGTTTACATGCACGACTCCTTATACATTAGGGTTTCTTTTACATCTTTTCAGGGGAAGGACTCTCTTCATCGGACGAGGAAAGAGCATGATAATGTTGTTGCATTTGTTGTTTTTGAGAATTTAACTCTTTCCACCATTTAGAAATATATTAAGGCCACTAAATAGGATGTCAAGGTATAAAGAACCTACAAGGATAGAAAATATGTTAATCAATAGGTATAGCAGTCCATCCATGACCTAAGCACTAGCTGTACATGGGACACCAAAATTCTTCAAAACTTTAGAACTCTAGTAGAAAACCATTGATACACTAGACCCCCAAGAAATCCATTACACCTAAGCTACTCATGAAGGACAATGGCGATCAAGAAATTTGGTAGAGGAAGCCAAATTTTCTTTCTATTACTCATTGCTCCTAAATTCTGTGGAAAAATAAGGGGTTCCTCCATGATAGAGATACTTCTAGACCACGATACTGCTTCACATGCTACTTATGGTTGTACTCAATCCTAATTCCATGTTTTCCTCACAATGTTTTTAACTTTTGATATCACTTGATATAGTCTTTTTTACTTATTAAACTCTATTTTATTTTTTTATGTCATGTTCAATCCAATTTTTTTAATAGTAGACTTTTCTTGTTTTCTTTGTTGATATATATTGTTACTTTGCAACTCTAAAGTGATGGTTGTACTCAGTCCTAATTTCTTATTTTCACTATAATGGATTTTACTTTTGATATAATATGATATAGTTTTGTTTACTTATGAAACTCTATTTTATTGTTCTATGTTATGTTCAGTTCAATTTCCTACATGGTAGACTTTTCTAGTTTCATCTTTACATATATATTGTAACGTTACCACTCAAATGTGATGGATGGACTCAGTCGTAATTCCATGTTTTCATAGCAATGATTTTTACTTTTGAAGTCACTTGATATAGTTTTATTTACTTGGTAAACTCTATTTTATTGTTTTATGTCATGTTCAGTCCAATTTCCTTAATTATAAACTTTTCTAATTTTATATTTGAATTTATACTTTACATTACAATTCCAAAATTTGATATGACTTAGTTTTCATATGAGCATATTAGATTAATTTATTGACTTATTATAAGCTCAAAATACAAAGGTATTTTGGAACTATCTCTTAACACTATAAAAGTAGTATTATTTCCCTTAAATACATTACTTTTATAGCCCCTTTGATTTTAATAAGTATGTGTGCATTATTAGTCCCTACCTCATACACGGACTATATCAATCATCTCATAGTCAAAGTCCCTTGACTTTAGATTAGTTTGTTGAGTTTCTGTGACTTTGTTGTGGCTTTAACCTGGGTTTTTCATATAATGGTAAATATTTCCATTTTTTCGTAAATTAAAAAATATTGTTCTAATTTTTCAAAATCTTATTTCTAGTTTTCCATTCGCTAAAAAAGCCTTGATGTCACAAACTCCCCTACTGAAGGGAGATTCAATTTCAATATTTGTAAGTGTATAGCAAATCATTGAAAAAAAAAGAAAAAAGAAAAACCTAATTTGTTAAATGGCTATTGTGTGCTCTAACACTAATACTAACATTGTAACTATGCTAGAACCTGATACAATGGTCCCCTACGCGAAGGGGGGACAGAGGAATGACAACACAATTACTCCTAATCTTGATTGTATTTCCTTGATACAACATCCTTCGATAACCATTATACGATTGTTGTAAAAACAAATTTCATTCCCTAGTTTTTAATAGTGGTATTGGGATCTTTGGATGGTGGGCTTTGTGGAAGTCATTTAGAATCCGATATCTAATAAGGCATTGCCACATAAGCGAGATGGTGGGGGCCACTGGAAAGATAAAAATCTTTGAATATTTTTATTTGTTATCTCTTATTTATATAGAATTACATTATTATGTTAGATTTTCAATAAATATGGACATATAAAAACAACATTGTAATATGACCTCTTATTTAATCTAGAATAAAAGTTGCAAAAAAATTATTTAATATTATTATTGATATAAAATTACATTTTCTATTTCCAAATTATAAATGGGAAAAAGAATATATAATCAAAGTCACGCTAATAATTATACATCGATTGATCCATGATGATGTAACAACTCCGGTGAAAAGTTCATGTAATAAAATTTAATAAAGGAAAAATAAGATAACTATTAAGGGACATTTATTCCAAGCTGAATGTTGGGCAATGATATCTTAGTGGACATCATTGGATGTGTTTTTCGCTAAGGAAATTGGCAAAAGAAAAATAAAAAGCATTAAAAGGCATTTTTGGCACATTTATTTATGAAAATAAAGGAAATTAGGAAAAAATAAGGTGAAAGATAACATGTTGCATGTGAGGAGGAAAATGAAGGAAAATAAAGGAAAATGAAGAAAATAGAGGCCGCATTAATAATAAAAAACTTATGAGGATCATTCGGTAAACTTTTGTTGGTTCAAGTTTTAGAGCTCTCTCATTATTCTCCCTCTCTCTCACTCTTCGCCACTTAGATTTTCCTTCGAGCACTCTAGCTTTGGATAAAGGAAGGAAAGAAAGCAAGCAAGGATCAAGGAAGGATGATGACGTAGTGAACCATCGGGGACCTGCAAATTGATAATTCAACACACACATAAAACTAAAACTGACACACAAAGAATGATTATAAAATCTTAGAAATAATTAATAATAAAAAAAATGTTTACAGGAGAACTATTGGCCTAGTCATTGGCCTCTCATTCCTCACTCTCACACCTACTTACATGCCCCATAGGCTCACCTAGATTTATACAAATGGATCTGAACCCAAAGTAGGTTTTAGATAATAAACTAACTCCCAAAATATCTCTCATGATCCATAAAATATCTCACTTAATCACTTATCTCTAGATAATATCCAACTAACCCACAAATATTTAAATTCTTTCAAAATACTCTCAAACCTTCTCCTATTTGCAATAATTCTAATTCTCTCCTAAAACTATAGGAACATACAATACATAATTAAATCCTAATTTAGGAAGCTAACTTCTTTAATAAACATTCAACCCTAGGTTAAATGCACTACCATGAGACTCCCCAAGTAAAATAAAATCATGGTCTCCTGACCACATATCTTCCCAAACTGATTAAATTGATCCCAGATTCCAAACTTTAGTCTGTCACTAATCAATTGCTTTTTCATATTGTTTTCATTCTATTGTTGTCTTTTTTTGTCTTCCAGGGTTCCAAACTTTATGTTGTAATTCTCCTCCTACTATTTTGATGTATATTTGTGTCGTAAAATGTATCATGTTGTTTTCCTTCTACTTCATGTCAGAATGACTTGGTTTGTGTACTTTTTTCCATCAGTTTCTTTAATTCTTCAATTTCGATATTTAATCTAGTTTCTGTTTGAATTTTATTGTTACTAACTATGAATATCATTTCATCATCTTTAACATTAAATTGCAAATTACATTCACGTTCCACATTTTCACTATTAATAATGTTTGAGCATTTCTCTTCTTCATTTGCAACTTTCTTATATTCAGGTTCCATCAACATCTTTTTTAGCAATTGTAGTTCTTCTTCACATTTAATAACCATTTTACAGTCTCTTTCGGAAATCATTTCAAGAGAGTGGTCTTCATCCCTACATGAGACAAAATTAGTTTCTTTTCCATCATTTGGAACACATACTGCATCCACACACCAATTTTCACATTTAAAACCAACATAATTGTTATCTTCCATCGATGATTCAATCATCATATGCAAATCTTATAAACATATTGTGGTGCCATCTCTAGGAATCGAACCTAGTTTCATATCAACAAACTTTATTTCAACATCATCACCATCCTCACTAATCAACACTCTTTGTTATGGTTCACAAATGCATACATTCATCTCAATTATCTGGAGTTTTTCCACTTCTCTTAACAAAACTTTCAACTTGAGCTTCCATCTCCTTGCAATCAACTGCTTGATTGGCCATCCAATGACCTTCTTCGTTATCCAACCATGTTTCTGACTTTGTAATAGCTCCATCAACACATCAATTCATGCCTTCATCTCAACGATCTTTTTCTCAAACTAGTCATCATGTACGACAACTGCTATGGCATTGTTGTGGCTTTTCTCTGAATTTTGCTAATGACTATCCATAGTCACCTTCATCTCCTTCATTCACAAACTTCACCTTGTTCACTATAACCTGCAATTGAACTAACACTTTACCAAGTTACTCCTTTGTACTATGCTTCCTTCTAAGCACTCCTCTGTACTATGATTCCTTCGTTGCAAACTACTGCAATATCTCTTGTCTTTACAATACATTGACCAAACTTTTGGGTGTTGGGTTCCACTGATCATGCCCCCATTATATTCAATGACTCAAAATCAATGCACTTTTGACTCTTTAACCCTAGACTTCTAATTTGACATCAACTTTTACGTCAATAGAGCTTGCCTGTTAGATACAATCATGTACCTTTTTGTTACAAATATTTCTTCTCAAATCATCCACTTATTACTCAGTGATACCTTATATCTCCATTAATATTACAAATATTTAAAAATACTTTTTATAACCAGCCTTATCTTTTATAACCAGCCTTATCTCTCAAAAGATTTATTGTATGGTCACTTTTTGAAATGATCTTATATACATCCCATAACTTTATGTATTCACCTGAAAGTGATTTGACCTTTAAAATAATGTAAATTTTCGACTCCACTCACTATCTCTGCTAGATTAAAATAATCTCTCACAACAGTCCCTTTAAAATAATCCTTTATAAAAGTACAGGGGAGAGGTATGAGTTTGATTTTTCTGTTTAACGTCTTTGAATGCAATGTAAAGCCAATTATTCCCAACGCTATGGTTCTTCAGCAGTTACATGGCTAATTCCAAATACTATATGCCATGAATCTTTGCGAATAAATGATGGCAGATATCAACTCACTTGGCCATCTACGAATAATAAAATGCACTTTCTTCCACCACTTATGTTCAAAATTCTAATGCAATCACAATTTTAGGGTAAATTCAATTGCAATTTTAGGGTAAATTCATGGAACCTAGGTGGGACAGTCGGGAAATATTTAACCACCACTGGTGATTTTAATTCAAACCTCAGTTGAATGTGTTCCACTCATGTAGAATGTTTTCATTGACTTTCCAATGAAGGAGGTTCTGCATATAGAAATCTGGATACAAAGGTAGCTGGTTAAATGGCATGGCGGCATCCCATCACGATCAGCACTGTGGTTCAATATTGATGTATGTAGAGATATCTACCATATCCCGTGTCTTGATTTTCTAGTAGCCAAATACTGTGGAAGGAAACAATACATTGGAAAGGGTTGAATGTAAAACACCACCAATACCAAAATATCAAGTCAACTCTATAAAGATAGTAATAGATTGAAAAAAAAAAAAATCGTTCACAAGCCAGAATTGCAAAAGTTCCATGCACTATGCAGGAGTCCAAATAATCGATATTAATTAAAACTTGAATGCAGATCTAATCTAGAGATTCGATATCACCATGTGGGATCAGATGCGACATATCATGCATATTCGGCAATCCAATGTAGTAAATAGGGTGATCTGATATTCAATAAGAAGATCTGGAAATATAATGCAATCTTCTAGCTGTCGGCCTCTCATAATCAGACCTCACAAAGCTAGAAGGAAACCTTGAAATCGACACAGTTTTCACTAAGCCACTCAACACAACACTACACTCTGAGCTCAACAAATATCTTGACTCTCTGTAGGATTCACCTGAACCCTCCAACTCAGTGCTCGCTTCAAAACAAACAATATCCATATCATGTGTTGTTTCTTTAAACAATAACTTTATGCATCATTTATCCATCAGTCCACTCCATACTGAAATCGTAATGTTATTGCACAAGGTATCGGTCGGAGCATAACACACAAATCAAGTAGAGGATTTCCTGTGGAAAATAAAAAACAAAGATATAAATATATTTAGATAAGAAAAAAATAAAACCATTAATTTATTGCAATATAAATTTGTTGGCTCCTAAAACGATAACAGTGCAACGTCATACACATAGGAAAAATATAAATATTGAATAATTCACCTTGAAATGTGGCCTCAGGCTCACTTCTTGCATATATCAAGATCGTGGTGGAGCAAGTATTCAATTTATTTTTTTTCAGTCCTTTTCGACCATGTCTACATCAAGAAGATCATAATTTCTTCTGCCTTGATTTCGATAGTCCATTCTCTTCTACGTTGATCTTTTCACCTCTCTCAAAGTGTTTGCCATGATCCACATGCATGTCTTTTCACCTTTTCTAGACCGCATTCCATGGTCCTCAGGGACACGTGTTCATTGCTAACACATTTTTGCAACCATTTGTAAGCCTTCAAATAGTCCTCCCATACACTCAATTGATGGAACTAGTAGCTTCCAACATACTCCTACACTCTCCTTGTTCTACATAACAAACACTCCCACCTTAATTTCTATGGAATAATATAACAATCCAATGCAAAAGAATGCACAACATTTTTTCCCAACTACCCCAAATTTTCCATAGTAACTTATGCACAAATTCTTCACACATAACAATGTCCATCCGTCCAACCTATAATACCAAAATGACATAACAGACCATAGGGGCCTGCAAATTAATAATTAGACACACATAAAACTAAAACTGACACACATAGAATGCATATAAAATCTCAGAAATAATTAATAATAAAAAAAAATATTTACATGTGCACTAGTGGCCTAGTCATTGGCATCTCATTCCCCACTGTCACACCTACTTACATACCTCATGGGCTCACCTAAATTTATACCAATGGATGTGAACCTAAAGTAAGTTCTAGATCCTAAACTAACTCCACAAAATATCTCTCATGATCCATAAAATCTCTCACTTAATCCCTTATCTCTAGATAATATCCAAATAATCCACAAATCTCTCAATTCTTCGAAAATTCTCTCAAACCTTCTCCTATTTACAATAATTCTAATTCTCTCATAAAACTATACGAAAATACAATAAATAATTAAATCCTAATTTATGAAACTAACTTCTTTAGTAAACATTCAACCTTAGGTTAGATGCACCTGCATCAGAAGAGAAATATCAACAACTTCTGTAGGAATACTTGCATGTCACATATTGCATGTTTGATTTCCTAGCTGGTTTTGACATGCATGGCTTTGCATGTTGGTGTATGGTTCTCTTATTGTCAGTCGCATAATTTTTCTGGGTTATGACAGTGGTTTTCAACCTAGTCTAGTCTTTATCGGATGCCATGGTATGTTGGGATGTTTATCTTAGTTCTGATCTTTGGTTTGCCAAACGAATTTCAGAATCCATGGAATACGTGGTCTCAAAGTTCATTCCCAGAGGGCTAGGAATGCCTTGGTCGATTGTGGCAAGATACACAGTAAAGCCTAATGGAGAATTCTCAGTTTAGGGCCTAGTGATATGGGTTTGGATTATGATAAAGCCTAAGACACTGGTCTCGGGTTATGGCCTAGTAAATCATGATTTGATTGTGGTAAAGCCTGAGAGACAAGGAGACAAAAAATTCCTCAATGATAGTGATGGATTCTGGATGGCATTCCAAGTTCGGTTTGGTTTTGATTCGAGCAACAGTTTTGGTGTGATCACGGTTTGGTGAGGGTGGAGGTGGTTTAACCTCTGGATTCCCTTGGTTGTTTTGGGATTGGTTTATCCATGAGATCCCACATTCATTCTTGGAATATGCCATGGGGGTGACTCGATGAAAAAATATTTGGTTCAACCATGTCTACGCTCGAGTGCTACGTGGAAGTCCTGAACCTGGTCAGACTTGCCTATGATTAATGAAATCTAAGTTTTCTTGTTTTTGCAATTGTTTATATATGGATTTAATGGTTGTTATATATTTGTTATTTACATGGCTTTCTGCTCGCTATAAGCATCGTTAATTTACTCGTTCATGTCATGGTTATCTCATGTATTTACTTGTTATTGTTAAATTGATGGATGCAAGACCTAATTGACGTTATAACAATTCAATGGAGAAGGTGGTTATCCTTCTTGTCATGTTTCAGAAGATTTTTCAGTCATTCATGCTTTGTCTTGTATCCTAGGCCTATAGGTTGCATTGATGCCAAGTTTTTTAAAAACTGTTAGTCACAGTTGGGGATGGTCAAGCCTAGTCCTAAGGTTAATTTCTAGTTTAGTAGTCTTGTCATCATGTCTTTGCTGGATTCTGAAGGTTATAACAATTTCTTTGCAATGGCCGAAATTCTGGGCTACAAAAGTGCATTGAAATCTGCGAATGCCGGCATAGGTTTGTTGGGAAAAGTCCATGGACACTGGCTTGCAAGCCTGTGAGAGTGTCCATAGCTCCCTAGATGATGTCATGCCGATAGCATGAGAGCATCTAGATGTCAAGAGATCTAAAATATCAGTGGAACCGGGGGGTAGCATGCCTTAGTGGCTAAGATGTCTTCTCACAGTGTTGTTGCTAATGTGGAAGGTAAGGTTGATGTGTTCTGTCGATTCGATTTCCCTAATGTCACCAAGGAGGTTGAATCCCTTCATAGTGGCCTCTCTTGTCACATGTTTACCCCGGTTGATTGGTTACTTAGGTAGGTGTGGGAGGAGGGTGGTTACAGATGAATAATTTTTATGGCTATAATTAGGATCAAATAATATATAGTTAGAAGTAATATATATCAGGCCAAGGGCATTGGAATACAAGTATCCTCCTCCATTTGGTGAAGAGGACCGGAGGAAAATTCAAAATAATTTATAGGATCAAATGGAAATTGTGGAGGATGGACAACAAGCTCAATTTTCCAGAGAATAGCCAACAATTGGCATCGATGCGAGCAATCGAATGGGGTCACTTGCTTCGGGAAGTGAAATTTAAAGTGGCATATTAGATCTCTAATTATGGTGCTACGCAAGATCTATCCTTCCATTGTAGCTTGGCAACTACGTTCCATTAGTAGGCAAGAGAAAACAATGTTTTCATGTTCTAGTAATTTTTGTTTCTTAATTTCAGTAAAGCATGATGGGTAAAACATTAATGTTTGCTTGAAATAAAACATTAATGTTTGTTTGAAATTAATGCATTATAGGTAAAACATTAATGTTTGTTTAATAAATAGTTTTGAACAAATTAAATTGAAATAAATTAAAAAAGGTCTAATTTTAGTGGTGTTTAGTAACACGTGAATGAAAGGAGAGATGTGTACGAAATAAAGTTTGAGTTGTTTTTAGTTTGATTTTTTGGAAGCTTTTCTTGTGAGTTTTTCCGTAGCAAGAAATTATTGAAATTGAAATCACAAGCTTGACGAGTAACTCAAGTACAATCGAAATGCCCTAGAAGTTTTTTAGAGTGTTGAATCCATATTCCAGCACCAAAAAAGTCATTTCAGATAAAATCTGGCAAGAAATTATCGAAATTGAAATCACAAAACTAATGGATAACTCATGTGCAATTGAAATGCCCTAAAAAAAATTCAGAGCGCTGAATCCATATTCCAGCACGAAAATGTCCTAAAAATCGCAGTAAAGACCACTCCAATAAATTTTCCTTCGCACACAACCATCTTCGGCGAAACTACTTCCATTACAACACACTCCTATTCAGCACAACTACTTCCATCATCGCACTATCTCTTGATGGGCCTTGTCTATGAAGATCATGCATTCAATTTCTCTCCTGCAAGAACCTGTAATGAGTTCATACACCTGGGTGGCGCTTTTTTATTCTTGGTCGATTTGGCTCTTCCTCCATGAACACATAGGGCTTTCTCTTGGCAACAAAGTTGACTAAATAAGCCAAACAGTCTGATAGGGTTGCACTCGTCTACATAAGCCAGCATTTTTCTTCATATCTTGCGTTTGATAGAGTTGCACTCGTCTGTATCAGCCAACATTTTTTTCTTCAAATCTTACATCTAATAGGGTTGCACTCATATTTGTTTCTAGGCCTCTACCCAAATTGAGAGTGCCAAATACAACTTCTCAATTGTCACACAGGAATTCTTTGGGGTCTCCCAATTATCTTCAAACTTGAGACGAGCTTGCAGAATGGCCTTGTTGGGCTATGAAATCCCTAAAACACTCTCAATATTTGAAAGGATCCTTCTACTAAGCCTCTGTTGTCAATGTTAACCTTGGTTCTAAGGCGAACTTTTCTTCATGAGTGTGCCATGCACACACTGGCTTCAAACGAACAAAGATGAGGAGAAAAAAACAAAATTGATACTGAAATTACCCTTGCTCAATACCTTAAGAAATTGAACTCTCACAAATGTTGAATAGTAGCAAATGAATGATAGTGGCATAACCCACCTTCATACATTGAAGGATATTGTGTTCCAGGGGATGCTGGACATGAAGAATAATATTGGAGATGTGGTTCAGTTAGTCAGCAAGTCGTCCACTTGATAGGATACTCTTTGAACTTGTACAAGTGTGCACTCCTCAATGTATTGGATGACTTTTTCCCAACACATTATGTGGAAAGTGGCTTTCCACAATAATATTTTGGATTTCAAGTCAAGAATGCCAATCACAATTGTCAAATCCCCTTCTATGATAAATTTCATGAATACTATATTAAGGGCTTCCATAATGCTGAGGATGAGAACATGAATCCTATATCAAGGGCTTCCATAATGTCGAGGATGAGAACATGAATCCTATATCGAGGGCGTCCATAATGCCGAGGATGAGAAATTTGGCCCTAGAACCACCTTTCATTCGAGCTTGCCCACCACCACCTCTTGTTTTGGTTTTCACAATTTCCAATTTCTCAAACTGTCTTGTTAATCTATAGGCTGTAATCTCAAGTGCAATCTAGAATCTATATATTAACTTTGCCAAGTTGCCATAGCTTTTTTTAAGTAGGGTTATGGGTTTAATTGACCTACGTCAACACTAAAATATATATTATTAATAAGGTTGTGTGATGTGATAGGTAAATGTATGTGAATAGATATATTGTTGTTAAAGAATTTTATCAAGTCTTCTCTAGCAAGCTCTTTTGAGGATTTCGACTATTCTGATGTGGAAATGAGTAGCTCATGTGAAGCTCAAATACTTTTTTTGGATGGCCTTTTTCAACTTCATTTTGATTTGGGAAAATTGGATTGAAATGGGCTTTATTGTACCACGCAGATGTCAATTGTGTGTGGTTTTTTTTGAAGACTCGATCCATTTATTTTTTGACTGCTTTTTTTCCAAAGAGGTTTGGTGGTGTGTTGTTGAAAAATTCGAGAATATTGTGGATTGGAATTGGAAGTCCATCATTTCTTGCCTAAGACTTCCTTGCACAAGCCCTTCAGTACTATCCCTTTGTATGTACTCTAGGGGATTTAGAACTCATGGAATGTTGTTGTATTTGAGCACAGAGTCCATGATGCCTCTGCCACTTACCTCAATATTGTTGGTAATATTTTGGAGATTGGCCCTTTACTACCTCGACACTCTAGGCACTGAGTATCCATCAAATATATGGGAGATTCCTTCCCATTGGGTTTTTTTGATGGTGCCTTGAATTTTGGTTTATGTGGGTGTGTGGCTCTTATCAAACTTAGCCTTGATCATGAATATTTCATTATTGGCATGGGGGGAGGGGACAAATTTCAGGGGTGAGATTGTGGCACTTTGGTGGACTCTAAAACGTGCGAAATTTCTAGCAAGTTGACTCTATCAAGATTGTTGGGGACTTGAAATTGATCATTGGTTGGTTGTTGGGTAAGAACTCCCTCCTACTTTAGTGGATGGACCACATATTGAAAATCATTCCTTCATTCAAAGACATCTCTTTTGTTAATGTTTTTAGGGAACAAAATAGGGAGGTGGATGTTGTGTCTAAGTGTGGATTTCACTTATGCCTTGGTAAAATGTTTTATGAATTGTTGTTGTATGGATCAATTTGCATAAAGGGCTCCTTCAATCTATGATTCATAGGTTTTTTTGTGTTTTTTGTCATTCTACTAGTTTTATGTGGATGCACTATTTTGGTCTATGCTAGAATTTTGAAATGTGTTTTAGAACTGTTGGACTAGTTGTGTATTTTGGAAATTATGTTTATTTATGCACCAATCATAACTATATGTTTACCTTCTGATGAGGATTCACGTCCTCCTTTTTGGTATCAAACACCTTTCTGATGAAAATGTTAAGTTTTTTTTGTCGTTGAGTAAAAGGTAAAAGGTAGAAGTATATAGGACAGTAATAGAGTTTAGTCACTTCGAAAAATTGGAGGAGACACACGTAAATCATTATGATATGGCCAAGAAAACCTCGGCCATTGATAGACAGTTCATAATTTGTGAAACAAAATTTCCAAAAAGGAAATGGATTAAATATTTCTTCAGAATTGTTGAGTTGAGGTGCAGAAGTCTCTTTCACATCTATCTCCTTCCACATGTTCGCATAAACCTTTTAATTAAATATATTAATTTTGAATATACAATTTTTAACTAAATATATTTAAATACATAAATTTATTACTATTTAAATTCATAGATTAACATTATTAAAATATAAATATAAAATATTATTAGCTTCATTGTGCTTAACTAAATATAAATATAATAAATCTTTACATAAGTGAAGTTTTCTTACTAAACTAAGTTCAAACATCTCACGTGGAATCTTCTTTGTCAAGCGAAAGATGTCGAATTTTCTCTATCCTTTTTTCACACGTGAAAAGGAGTTGAAGATGTAGCGAAGTTGCAGAACTGAAGCTAGGTCAAAATTATCAAGTAGCTAGGCTAAAATTCTAGAGTAGCTGGGCTGAAATTTTGTCTTTGATGCAATATTATTGTAGTTGACTTTTGGAGTATAGAAGAACAGTTTGAGAGTTGACTTGGTGGAGTGATGAAGGTCTTTTGGTCTAAGGTATTGGTCCATCTCAATTTGATTTACTACTGGAAGAGTTTGACTCGTTTTTCCCCTATATAGGGGTTTTAGCCCTAGTTGAATGCCTACATGTGGTGTTGTTGATCCTCAAGTTTTGATTTGATGATTGTTTGATGAAAAGAAGATAAAAGAAGAACATAAAGTGAATCAATATGACTATAAAAATATCACAAGTAATTATAAACATAAGAGAACCTTTCTAACCTTTTGATTTTCATGCAGAAATGTTGCTCTTGGAGTCTATGCAACCTCGTGCTCTGATACCATGACAAAAAGTGCAAAGATGGAAATACACAGAGATTAGATTCAAAATTATAATTGAGTGAAGTAATATTCTCATCATTCAAAATTAGTTAAATACATAGAAGACAAGGAAACAAACAATAATGAATGACTAGAGAAAGTTCCAGCTAAACTGGACTAAACTCAAGTGAAACAAAAATGATTATGACAACTAGTAGAGAATAGGACTAAATATCATGAATCTAGCAAAAAGTAATATTAAGTATCTCAACAGACAAGTCTTCCAAATGCAATTGCATGTGCTAGATCCAATGGTGAATAATAGGTATCAATTAATGGTCAACTAATGCCTACAAGTCCATGAGATGAAGAGCACAACCAATGTGTACAACCATTCGAATCCCAACACTTGATTTCAATGTATGGCAACAAAGACTTTTAATGAAATTTTATTTTCCTTCTTTTCATTTTATATTTTCATGCTTTGAACTTTTATATTCATGTCATGTGCACTCGGGAGATAGTGGTTCTTCGAGTTTGGATGAATGAGACATTGAGTGTGAAAGAAGATATTTGATATTGCTTCAAATAAAGGCACCCTATTTGCAAGTGCATGAATGTTTTATAACACTTTTTGGGCAACTATTATTGTCGGAGAGCACTACAGGGTTCTTTACAGCAAGATGTTGCAAAGACAAAGGAGACAAAACATAAATTTCTTCTTCTAGAATTCCATGCAAGAAGGCTAATTTCACATCCATCTGATATACTTGCCACTTGTTTTGAGTTGTTGTGGCTAGAACTCCTCTTACATGATCTAATCTGGCAAATGGAGAAAACACTTCTCCAAAATCTATTCACGGTTGCTACGAGAATCCTTTTGCTACAAGTCTACATTTAAATATGTCAATTTCACCTTCCTCATTCAACTTTGTCTTGTACACCGAATTACACCAATGAGATCTATCACTTAACTCGACTTTACTCAACACTTAATACCCATTTAACTGACTCTCTAATTTTAGCTAACTCCTCATATGGGATTAATTAGCTTATTTTAACACTTTCGCTTAATTATGACCACTAAACTAAAACATGACTCGTGACAACTCAAACATGCATGTTGGTCTATATCTTAGCTAGGCTTACAACACCCAAGTTTCTTCTATGAAACCGAAACACATATTTTTCTAATGACTTAGTAAATGTATCAACCAATTGATCGCTAGATTTACAAGGTTTCAAGTGAACTTCTCCATTGTTCACAACTTCTTCAATAAAGTGATATCTAATATCAATATGCTTTCTCTCATGATGAAACACACTATTCTTGGATAGTGCAATCGTTGAGTTGTTGTCACAATATATTGTTGTTGATTCTTGTTGTTTCTGCTTGAGTCCATCAAATACTCTTCTTAACCACACTACTTGACATGTTGTTGATGTTGCTGCTACATATGCTTCTTATTCTAATGAAAGTGTCATAATGTGCCCCCTCTTATAGGCTCATGGAATGACACCTGAACCAAGATAGAACAAAAAACTAGAAGTTCTCTTCCTATCATCCAAACTACCAAAAAAATCACTATCTATGTATCCAATAAAATCCTTCTTTTCTTTGCTAGCATACATTATGCCACAATCTCTAGTTCCTTCTATGTATCTCAATTTTTTTTTTCCTGCACTACAATATGTGTTTTTTGGAGTCTCCACAAATTTGGAAATCAAACTTTCTCCTTGCATGATATCCGATCTTGTAGATATGAGATACATGAGCCTACCAACCAATATTTTGAATAGATTTGGATTGAAATTTTATCCTTCATCATCCTTGCTTAACTTTGTACTTGTTGTATTCGGTGTAGGGATATGTTTGCAATTTTGCATCCTGAATATTTTCAACTAATCCTTGGAATATTTATTTTGGCAAATAAAAATTCCTTTTTTTAGATTGCTCCACTTGTATCCCAGGAAAATATTTCATGCGACCAAGATCTTTCATCTTAAATTCTTTCATCAGGGTTGTTCTAAATTCATCCAACTCAAAATCACCTGTAAAAATCATGGCATCAACATATAAGGAAACAATCGAAATTTGTCCACACTCATTTACCTCCGTGAATAAGGTAGGTTCAATGTTACTTTTGGAAAATCCATTCTTGATCACATATTTGTAAATTCTTCTATACCAAGCTCTAAGTGATTGCTTCAGTCCGTAGATCACTTTTCTCATGCTGTAAACTTTCTCTGTGTTACCTTCAACTTCATATCCTGGAGGTTGTTCCACATCAATTTCTTCTTCTAGAATTCCATTCAAGAAGGTTGATTTTTGTTACGAATAAAATATATAAATAACATAAATATAATTAATAAGGATAATTGTAATAATGATTAGTTAATAATAGTTAGTAATTAGGTTGAAGAGGCATGTCTAAATAGGACACGACTCTCCATGAAGAGACGCTTGATATATAAGCAAACCTCTCGTTATCATTGTAATTCATTCTTATTCACACATTTTAATATATAGTATTTGTATCCTCATGGATATCTTTATATTCCAAATCTTTTGGAGTAATTAATTTATAGAAGGAACTTTGTTCTCTTCAATTTCACATCCATCCGATATAATTTCCACTTGTTCTAATTTGATGTTGCTAGAACTGCTCTTACAGTATCCAATTTGGCTACTAGAGAAAATGTTTCTCTAAAATCTATTCTCGGTTGCTATGAGAATCCTTTTGCTACAAGTCTAGCTTTAAATCTATCAATTTCACCTTTCTAATTCAAATTTGTCTTGTATACGCACTTTACACCAATGAGATTTTTGTCCTTTGGTAAATCATTCAAATCCCATGTGTCATTCTTTTCAATAGGTTCAATTTCTTCATCAATGGCTTGAACCCAATTCGAAGGTTTAAATGAAAAAAATGTAAAATTTGAACTCACATCCAAATAATCATAAATATCTTTTAGAATTCTCATCTTTCCTTTACCATTTCTTGATTCATCACTTGATTGATTGCTGAGAGAATCTCGATATATTGATCTCCTTGAAGATCCATGCTGTTATGAAAATTTTGGAGCCCTTGTTGGTGTGTCTATGTTTGGTGTCTTCACCTATGATTCTTACTGCTCCTTTTCTGCTACATCATCTTCTTCCATCAGTGGCACCTATGCATCAACTGTTCTGTCTACAGTTCCATTCGATGACTCTTATTCTTTGAACACAGTGTCTTTGCTAATTATGGTCTTCTTTGTTACCGGGTTATAAAATTTCTAAGATTTTTATTTCTCACTATAACCAGTAAATATGCATTTTCCACTTTTATCATCCAATTTTGTTCTTCGCTCCTTAGGCACATGTGCATAAGCTACATGTTCAAAGACTCTAAGATGAGACATGTTGCAAGACATACCTGATCATGCTTGTTCTAGTACTATATTTATCAAACTCTTTGTGGGAGATCTGTTGATCACATAAATAGCAAATTCAACTGCTTCTGCCCAATAATCATTAGACAAGTTTCTACCTTTCGACATGCTTCTTTCCATGTTCGTAATTCTCTTGTTCTTTCTCTCCGCTACGCCATTTTGTTGTGGCATGTACCTAGTTTTAAGATGTATTTTGATTCCATGTTGTTTGTAGTAGTCATGGAATTCCTTTGAATCATATTCTCCATCACGATCTGACGTCAATACCTTGATCTGCCAATCATTTTGGTTCTCTGGTAAGGCTTTGAATTCTTTAAATCTTGTAAAAGTTCTAGACTTCTACTTCCAGAAGAAAACCCAAGTATTTATGTTATAGTCATCAATGAAAGTGAGTAAGTAACCACTTCCACCAATCAACTGTGTCCTTATAGGTCCACACAAGTCTATATGCACTAGCTCAATAGGTTTCTTTGCTCGGTATGTGACTCCCTTTGGAAAGTTTCACGTTGTTACTTTCGCAAGATGCAACACAAGTAATAGTAGGTTCTTTGATGAGAGGTAATCCTTTGATCATTTTTTTTCCGCTGTAGCAATATTAAACCAAAAAAGTACAAGTGTCCAAATTGAAGGTGTCATAACCAATAATCATTAGAGCATGCAACTATAAAAGAACAGACCTAATCATTGTAATTCATAAGTAGAGGAAAGGGTTTGTTCGCACCTTAGCTATCAGGTACTTGCTTGGGGGCTTGTCATATATAACACATTATTGACCTTGAAAGATAACTTTGTATACTTTCTGTGTCAATTGACTGACACTTAACAAATTATGTTTGAAACTAGGAAAAAAATATAACTTTGAGATTTTCTTTGCCTCCCCCTGTTTGGTCATAGTGTTGACCACTCCTTTTCCATCTACATCCACAGTCTTGTCAGTTCCCAACTTTACCTATATTTTCATAGATTGATCCAAATTTGCAACCAAATTCTTATTGCTTGTCATGTGGTTACTGCAACCAGTGTCCAATAGCCACACATTATTAGAAGGTTCATGCATGGTATGGAAAGCTAGGAGCTTGGAGTTAGTACTCTTTGTAATGAAATTAGGTCTCTCGTTACCTTGATCAGCTATGTTCTTCCTACAATCACGAGCATCTTGATCAAATTTATTGCAATAATAGCATCTCACCTTTGATTTGTCAAATTTTTTATTATTGCTCAAATTCCTGTAGTTGCTTCCACTTTCATGTTCATGCTCTTTTCAACCATAACTCTGAGCACAATATCTTCTGCCTCGCCCTCTACCTCTTAATCTACTTCTTCCTCAACCTATTTCTCTTAAAATAGAAACCTAGCTTTTGAAAGTGGTTTCTAAAGTCGAACCCTTATTTCTGTCTATCCTTGTCTCATGTGATAGAAGTGATCCCATCAACTCATCAACTATCAATGATGCCAAATCCTTGGCTTATTATATCATTGCTACCACAACATCAAATTTGGTATATAAATATCTGAGGACATTATCAACCACTTTTTGATCTTTAATTTCTTCACCATAAAGTTTTAACTGATTTACAACAATTATGGCTCGATTCGTGAAACAATTGATGTCCTTTGTCTCCTTCATCTACAGCCTTTCAAAATCTCTCCTAGTATTCTGCAACTTAAAAATATTGACTTTGGCCATACCTTTATAGTTTGTCACTAAAGCATATCATGCTTCTTTTGTTGAAGATGTGATAATAATCTTCTAGAACACTACTTGGTCCAGTCCCTGCTAGTTTTAGGTTTGAACATGTTTACATCCAAGAATTTCATCTGTCACTCTACTAAGAGAGGTAATTTCTCTCAATTTTGGTGAAGTTATATAATGGTGATTTTTCATTTTTCCTGTATCCTCCAGTTTTATATTTTCTAATTGTTTCCCACTTATTCTTTTGATTTCAATGTAGGTACTCAATTTGGCTTCAATGTGAACCATCACAAGCTTTGTCTCATTTAGGCCTCCATAATTTGGATTTGAGGCTACCATCATGAGGTATCTTTTTCTTTTTCTCTTTAATTTCTTGTGTACAATTGGGTTTTACATTTTTCGTCAATAATTCTTATAACCCTTGCTTTGTTTAAAGGTACAAGTGTGACTACAAATAGGATTCACTCATCTCTTGTGTTTTAACTCAGGAAAATTACTTGGTAGGCTTCCTCTTCCTTTCCTTTCCATTGTGGCATAAACTTCCTTTTACAATTTCAATCCTATGCTATATTTTGACTTGGGTTTTTCTTCGAATATGGAATAGATTTTGGGTATACTCTATCTTTACTCCTTAGTCAACTCATTATTTTAATACTTAATTGACATAATAACAATTTTCTAGGATTTCCGTGCAAATTGGGATATTTTTCCAATATAACCCTAGAGGGTTAAAAGTTAAAGTCTGTGTATATATTTTCCATGGCTATCCATGGCTAATGCACCAAAATCATTTACCTCATGAAGCCTCTTAGATTTTGATAGTGGGTTTTTTATTTCCATAGATTTTTAGTATAATATAGTACTAATATGTGTATCTCCTAGAACCCACAACTTTGGAGAGGATAAAATGTTGCTCTTACTCTTAGGTGTATATTTAATTTTTTCAGTACTTCTTACTTTATAAATCTATATAATGCACTTCCCATGTTCTAATCCATTGTCTCTGTATCCATGGTTATAGGTACATTCTCCAAGAGAAATGGTTGCACCAAGGCATTCTACTTGTTCTGGATTTGACTTCAATTTTTTGCTCCATATGTGGGAAATCATCAATTCATTCTTAATCTCTATGAAGTTAATGTGGATTTCAACTCTAAATTTTTATTCATTGATTCCAATTTAGGGTTGCTTGTTTTTCTAATGATGTAATGGTCATATTTTTTTCTAGAGTCTTAGATCTAGATGGACAGTAACTCTTTATTTCTATTCAGGCTTTCCACCTATAAAAATAGTTTAAAATTTTAATTCTAGTCCTTTGCAGTTCAGGCTTGGTGTATGAAACTTATTTGTGACATACCTTATAATTGTGTTTATAATTTAAAATAAAGATAAAACCCGCATTTTGTCAATAATTAAAGTTATACATATTGCATTTGGATCAGTCATTATGTTTTTTTTACTCTACTCTAATTTCTTGATATGAGTTTGAGCTTGTTTATAGTAATATGAACTGGAAACGTAATAAGTGAATCATGTTAAATTCTTATGTATATAATAATTTTATTTCTAATGGTATTTGTCTTATCATCGACCTCCTATGTATCAGGTTGATAAGTTTATTATCTTTCAGATTTCATATGGTATTTTTATGCTACCTCAAATAATTAACTACTATACCATACCAATATATTTTATTGATGATTTTAAACCATTTTAAATACATTTATTATGAGTAATATATTTAAACCATAATAAATAGAAGTGAAATAGAATTGTAATTTGAAAGTTTTGACCCTAAGATTGTCATCGGTTTCTTCCTCCTCATTTAAAATCTCTTCATTGTATTCTTTAAAGAGAAAATATATCATGGATTATTGAATAGTCTAATCATTACTTCACTATATACATATATTTCTAGAATTTCACTTCATATATGAATTAGAAAAGTATACTTGGGATTTGATTATACATACCTATTTTCAGAAAGTTGGAAGAGTACAAATAAATTTATATATTTATGTAATTTCACTGTAACCCATAACCAACTCTAATAAACTCTCAAACAAATGGCATAATTTATTTAATCTACAGGAATATTTTAAGTATTCCATACTTCTTTAACTAGAATGTATGGGTAAATTACTCACTTGTTCCATGTGACGGTTTTTCCTTATAGACATTTGTGTTCGATTAATAGAAGTCTATTTTAATATCCACTATGATATATGTTATATACACATGCATAAAGGTGTATCGATTTCTATTTCGATAAATTTAATAATCCATTACAATGTACAGGTCTAAACTCTATCGAATAATGATTAAAAGTAATTCATTCCCTTCATATACCTTAAGAGAAATATTTATTTTTCCCTTCATCCCCCTGGATGGTATAATCTCTAACTTTTATCACTATTTGATGATATAATCAATATGTTTATTTCAATTATCAATCTCAGCATAATAAATAGTACACATAAAATAACCATAATATAAATTAAAGGAATACTCTATTTACACATGTAAAACTTGTCTCATATACAATTGATTCTTTAACTCAACATTCACTCTAGCTCCTCACCATAGTGACATTAAACAACCATAAGATTCAAAGATTCAACATGTAAGGAACAAAAAATCATATGTCTAACCATAATTAATTGCTTGGGAAATAATGAGGAAAAAAGCACGTTCCCCCAACCATGAATTTCGACGAATAATTCCCCCCAAGGTCAAACCTTCTTGACTCCAAGAATCAGCAACGTTCTTATTTTATTGTGTGGTTTTTTTATAAATATTTCCAACAAATTGTTTCCTTAACACCATATTACTTTAATGGTCTGCATCTTTTAGTTAACTAGGTTTTTTGTTTTTATTTAACAAAAAATATTTATTTTTCTTAAAAGCATGCATTTTTCTCCAAATGTGCTTTATTTTCTTTTTATCCAACTTAGCATTTCTCTCCAACTATATGTTTAACATAATACTTGTCTCCCATTATGATAATTTATTTAGCAACTTTATCCTTGGGAATTTTAGGAGAATTTTTTGGGAAGGTTCACCATATGGACTTAACCACTAAAATGTTTTTTATAAATTGGCAAGAAATCTCTAATACTCAATTTCTCTTTCATGAATGTTAGCAAACAAATCATTTATTAACTTACTCAAATAAAAATTAATTACATAATCAGATAGTTTAAATCCTAACTTCCATAGCCATTAAATTTAAACAATACATTAATAATCTAAAAATAGACATGTCTTAAAAAGAAAAACATAGGGGTGTCACACACCCATGATGACAAGGATTGGGATTTTGGAGGAGGACACAATTTCAATTCTTGGTAAATTGGTGATGGATCATGTTGATAGCTAGATTTATTAATTGGAACTCCCAAGTGGAAATATGTTAAACATGATCACATCAAGCCCACCTAACATTCAAGTCCAATTTGGGTCAAAGTCAAGTAAGTATAACATCAAATATATTTGAAACCTTGGGGGGATATTTATCAATATACATGACTATCAATTCCTTTGTAGGGGAATTTACCCATCCATTCAATTTGGTTGAATTAATCACTGTGATTTGATATTTGGTTTTCTGCACCTTGATTTTGGTGCAAGGAACAATCATCAAGGATCTACACAAGATCACATATTCATTACTAACGTTCTAATTTGTGACCTCATGTGTAGCCTACCCTTCTTTTCCTTCAAGGATTTAGATCTGGAATTACTAGGACCAATATTACCAAACTACTCTTACAAAAAAAGGAAATTCATTAAACAAAAATTGAAGATTGTTAATTCTCAACTTGCTAACAATATCAAGATACATTAGATAATGAAACTAGAGGACTTTATGTTAGTCAATTGTTTCTAACAAAAAATGATTGGGGTTGGGGGTTATCCCTGAAGTTCTATATTCCATGAAAGCTCAATTCCATGATTGGAAACCCACACCAAGTTATGTTTTATGATAAGGTTTAATATCTAGTTTGTACATTAGGGACTATAGAGGACATAAAAAAATTTCTCCATAAAATGAGGAGGTGGGGTTTTTGGGTCCTACATTTTAGGAAATCACATCTAGATTTCAATGCCCATTCATCACAAATTAACTTTATTTTAGTTTTATTTTTTGTCTTCAATAGGTATTTAAAGGATTTGGAAAGAATTAAAGTATTTCTTGTGAAGTGTATTGCTTTTTTCATTACTTTAGCTATATGAACATTGCTAGGATTCTAGTGGGACTTGAAATCTGAAAAGGTTTGGTTGATTCCATTATACTATATAAGGATCACCAACTTTCCTTCTAATATCTGAACTATGAAGGGATCCCTTTTAAATGTGGTCTATTTCATGAATATGGGCGTCTAGCTGGGGATTGTCCTCTTTAAGACAAAAATAAATTATAATTTGTAAAGATTCTTAATAAAAAAAATACTTAGCCTAATATCCTCGAAAGAATGTTCCTTTTCAGCTTTCATAGAAAAAATCATGTAAAGGAAACTATGTGTCAAACAAACTAGAAAATGAGGTGTAAACCCTTTATCATGAACATCCCCTGGTTCATATGCAAAGTCCAACATCTCAATATGTTTGAAAATAATTCTAATGAAATTCTTTTTAGTTATTTTAAAATAGAATTAGAGAATTAATCCTTTGATCAACGTAGTGATTTCTTACCTATCTTCATAAGGATCATTATTCCATAACCCCTTTATCTGAGTACTTTCAATGGATTGTGTTGGGGTGTATGTTAAGAAAAAAAATCCAAAATTCAACATTGTCTCACTTAAGAAGATGATGGAATAATAAATTCTAAGTGATTAGAAGACCTTTGAGGATATCAAATATAACCTAATTCTTACGTCCATAGGCCAAGTCTTAGGAAGGATTGAGAGAGTCTTAAGCCCCCTAGTAGACAAATGATCCAACGCAATTTAAATGATTAGAACATATTTCCTTTCTAAATTATAATTTTATAAGTGCACAAAAAGAATATTTTATTAGTTCCCTTAGAGAAAATTCTTGTAGCGACATTTCCAATTGATATTAAGAAGCCCAAATTACAAATGACTAGCTAATTCCTCAAATAAATTGGCTATGAAAAGGTTAGTCAAGATTCATATTACTTTTATTTTCTTCTTAAAATAATTGATAATAGATGGACATAAGGTAGTTCAATATTTATCCAAGCTCTTTAACGGGCCAACATTTGTATTCTTACTCTTTTTATTTTGCATCCTAGATATGGCCATCTCTCATTTATTTAGATATTTGCAAATAAATTTCTTTATGGACTATTTATTTTCCTTTCGCTATGTGGAAGGAATACTATAAAATTATTTAATAGCCATTTGGTCCATAAACGGATAGTGATGGCTAGATAACACATGAACTTCTGCCTTGGTGCATATAAAATTAAGGGTTCACTGGCCGATGCTGTCAGTTTATCTATTTTCTTCATAGTCAATTTGATGGGAAGGATCGTTGGATATAGATCCATACAAAATCAATCAAAATTGGGCCAATAGGAATAATGTTAAAGAAACAATGGCAAAGAGGTTAGATTATATTTTTTCTTTGAAATATTTTCTTGAAGAGGCACTAAAATTTGATAGTGAGTTTACATTAGCATTATGTCCAGGGGTGATAATTGATCAAAATCCAATGATTATGGAGATCCCACATACATAATGTAACATCCCTAGAATAACTCATGGTAAAATAAATAAATAAAAAGTTACAGTTCAGTTATGAAAACTAATTCTAAATAAGGATGAAATCAAGAAAGGAGGAAAAACTGTTTCATAGAACTACGGGATGCGGAAGAGGTTGAAAATGTATTTTAGCTGTATGGATGACACACCGTGATGGGTTTTTTGAGGAATCTTTTAAGCTCGAGGCGGAGGGCCTTTTAGTTCTTGGTTTTCATGCACGCATTCCTAGTGGAGATGGATGCCAGTGAATTATAGCGAAAGAGTAATGTGAAGGAAGGGGAAGATGGCGAGTGTGTGAGGTATTGCAGTGTCGGGAGTGGCAAATCTCTTGACTGTCACTGCGTGTTCTGTTGGCATTTGCGTTCTCTGCAGTTGCAGCGGATGAATGAAGGAGTCTACTTTCCGAAATTGCTTCGAAAACCAGAGGAGTATGAACTGTGCGTAAGTTGAGAACTTGGAATATAGAGTGCACATAGTTTTCTCAGTTGGATGCGGGAAGATCTCACGAAGATCTCACAATGCCGAAGTTGGACCCCATTGATCATACCAGTTTTGACTTTGTTGTTTTCCCTCGGATGTCTTTGGAGATATAGATCTGTCCGTGGTTTGAATAGCTCTTGGTGGTCAACTAAAGAGATAAGTATATGTTATTTTGCTCATAGAAATAGCTATTTTGGGTAAGCAGAATACATATTCTAATAATCGCTATTGCATTTTTGAAGAAGAGAATGCATATTAAAGAAATAGAACTAAATATTGCATTCTTGGCATATTAATGAAATAGAAGTAAATATTGCATTCTTGGCATATTAAAGAAAATAGAAGGAAATATTGCATTCTTGGAAAAGAGAATGCATATTAAAGAAATAGAAATAAATATTGCATTCTTGGAAAAGAGAAGGCATATTAGAGAAATAGAAGTAAATATTGCATCTTTGGAAAAGAGAATGCATTTTAAAGAAATAGAAGTTGATATTGCATTTATGGAAAGAAAGAATGCATATAATAGAAATAGAAGTTAAGTTGGATTTTATTGGAAAGGGATATATGCTATTGCATTGTAATACTAGCTGATTTCTAAGTTTCTAGTGAAAATGAGTATGCATTACATGCATGATAAAGATAGCTAAAGATGTGCTTCTAGGCACATAGATATTCATTTTTAACTTTCTTGAAGAAAGAGTATATTATATATATACGTAAATATAGCTTCATTTTAGAAAAGTATGCATACTTCATGTATGAAGATGAAGGATTTTATGAGAGTTTTCTTGGAAATAGAATTAGAGGTTCTTTCCTTTAAAGACACATATGAATAGTGTTCATACAAGAATCAGAATCTTTACTTGTTTCATGAAAAGACTATGTGCATTAAAGTAAAAATAATTGTGTTAGGAAAAAAACACATGTTGCATGCACATAAGGGTAGCTAATGTGAATATGGAAATATTAGTATGTGTGTACTTAGAGAAAGTGATCATGTTAACTTTCTTGAAAATAATAATCTCTTGGAGAGATTGTCTCGTTAGATGAGTTGTGTTGATTTTCTTGATTTTGATGCAAAAAGGGTAAGTAAACCTTGTTTTGGTATCTTGATTTTCATGCGTAAAAATAGATATCTTTAATAATTTCTTGAAAGGGAATCTTCAGAAACCCTCATATAAGAAGATAGAGAAATGAGGATTATAATGAATTCCTTTAAGAAAGAGGTATGTGGTTTGTTGTATGAAATGATGGTAATATTCTAGTGAAGGGAATATGTGTTGCATACATTAAAGAAGGGCTAATATGATAAGCAATCGTATGAACAATATTAGTCATTGTGATATGGAGTTATGTTTTTTGTATGATAGAGAGATTATGTTGAGTTCTCTAGAAATAACTATGTGAAAAGAACATATGTGCTTAAGCATAGAAATAACGGTTTATTACATATATGAAGTTATAACGAACATTTTACATGTTAGTAGAACTAATGAGTTAGAACTCTTAAGGAGAGTTATGCATTAGTGTTACATGCTAGTAGAACTAATGATTTAGAACTCTTAAGGAGAGTTATGCATTAGTGTTACATGTTAGTAGAACTAATGAGTTAGAACTCTTGAGGAGAGTTATGCATTAGTGTAAATAGACATTGTGGGGGTCAAACAATATTTACTTGAGTATATGCACTAGTTATATTATATAGTATGCCATGCTTGCTCATGCATATGAGTAGGTGCTAAAAGATATTTGTTAGAGGTTGATTATTGATTCATTACTATGGTATCTAATTTTCTTGCCAAGCTTGTTGACAACTACATTGACAGGAAAATATGGCAGATGGTGCCAAAGGAAAGTGATGTTTAATCTTGTGGCAGGAAAAGGATTAATGGATGATGCAAATGAATTTGAGTAGTAGGGATTAGTGGATGATGCAAATGAATTTGAGTAGCAGGATCGAGCATTGCTACAATAATCATGCCACAAGAAATGTTGTATGTGGCGGTATGTAAGTAAAAGATTACATGGAAACTGTATTAGCTTTTAGCTAGTTATGTGACAACTTAATGATAATTCATTGTAATGATTTCATAACAATGGTTAAGGGATGGAATCCCTTATGAGCCATTGAGTGAGGGGTGAAAACCCTCACGAGCGTTTAATAATAAGATTAAACGTTTGCTGGTTTTCACCCTACGGGGTTTCCAGGGTATATCGGTGTTCAATGGTGTGTTTGCCTTTTGTGTCGGTTTGATGATGTTGAATCCTTGATGTTGATGGTTCTTTATTTAATGGCATGATCATATTGTCCAAGTATGAGATTAATTAATATGTTTATGGAAATTATGAAATGGATGCAAGGATTCATGAGACAGTTTATGTTATTACACTACCACAGTGGTGGTTAAAGGTTATGCAATGATTATGTAACTTATTGTCTTTGATGGCAATTTACTTGATGTACTAATGAACATTATATCTAATGGTTAATGATGAATTGTGGAGTTGTGAATTAGATAATTACTGTGGTAATTTGTATAAAAAAATTCTAACTCCCTACTTTTACATGCGAGGTTACCGGCATATGTTACAAGTGGTATCAGAGCTAAAGGTTGCAGTACTGGCACCTTTGGGAATTGGTAAGCGGAAAAGAAATTGAGGTACGCCACCAGTAGCAATTAACTCAGGTATGTGTTTACCCATTCACATATTGATTTGTGTAGTACACTACCTTCGGAACGATATGTGTGAATCATGTTTATAACTGCTTTGAGTAGTAAGAAATAAAGTTGTTGCGTTACTATGTTCATGGCATTGGATTCTTGAATTGTCACACTTAAGAACAATATTGAATACTCATTACACTTATGAACAATCTTGAACACTCATTGACGGAAGTGACAATCAACAACCCACTTTTGATTTGCAAATATGGCGATAACAATGATGTATTTAATAAACAAGATTGATGTTGCAATGAACTAATTTTAATGAGTCAATGCATGAATGTAAAATACGAGGATGTCCTTGGATTTGACGATATAGTGTTTTTAAAAAAAAAAAGGGAGACTGTACAAGATGAGCAGGGGCAAGATCCAATGCATGCGCAACGTCCACGTGAAGAGAGTCATAAATATTTGCCAGTTGTGGTGCATGGAATAAATCTTCAAAGGGAAATATCAAGACGGAGCCGAAGGGGGAAATAATTGGTACTTATGGCAATGCTTTGCACTTCAACTATCGTTTTGGACCCTTTGTACATGATTTCTCATCTTTGAGGCCCTCGTGGAGCTCCGTGGTGGTGCAGCATAATGAAGAGAAAGATTGAGGAGCAGTTTTGACATCGGGATCTTGCGGTGTGCAGGCTGCCAGGAAAAAGATAAGTATCTTGCTCAATTCTCTTGAATTAAAATATGTGCATGTTATTATATTTACAATATTGCATTCTGAGAAGATACTTCTCGTAAGTTTTGTTCCTGGTTTTCCAGAATTGTAACTGTCTATTTCTGTGCTATTTGATATGGATATTTTGGCACGAAGTGGAAAACTTTATCTGCTTGAATCGACTTGAATTGTAATAACTAATTTTTGATTTAGTCTTGTCATAGATGCTTGCAGATGATTGGTAGTTGAGATTGGTTAGTATTGCATGACTAACCAATAGAACTTATATCCATTAATTGCCTTGGATTTAAGATTATTACAATCCGTAAACAAGTAATGGTTGATTGATGTCACATGCGTGGAATGTGTATGATGATTTTATGAGAAGAGTTCTTAATTTTACTCACCATGAGAATGCTTGATGAATAGTGTGTGCTTATGTCTTAATTATTTGAGATTCACTAACATGGTATGTGTTTATGTTAATCATTACTAGTTCTGAGATAAAAATCCTTTGAGCCTCGATTTAATGATGGCTGAATTTATCTCTACTATGGGAAAAACGGATTTCTTATGCATGTTGCATTCTAGTATGAAGTTAATTGTAGAGGCATGTTCAGTGGGTAACATTTCTAGGACCCATTCATGGTAGAATTACATGTGACAATTATTCATAAATAGACTACCTGTGTTAATGAAGTTATTAGTAAACTCTAACTACCTTCCCCAACTGTAGATGCTTTCAAAGGAAGAAGGAAGCAAGGAGAAGGGAGAAGACCATGCTGCAGGGACAGACGAAAAAGGAAAAAGAATCGGTAAGTCTGGTGATGACCAAATAACGCTTGATGTGCATGTGAGTATTCCTTTGACCATGCTTAAGGAGTTGGAAAATGATAACTATAGTTTGTTGATGTTAACGATTTTCATAATGTCTCCTTGAAGTCATTATTCTGAAATGGTCACATAGTAGTGATAAGATAGTTGTTGCATCTAACATCAAGTGGTAACTCTAGTGCATGTGTGACACTTAGGGGATCATGCTTCTAATTGCATAAGTAGATGAATTGCTTCCAATAAGGGTAGTTTAATTAGTTAGCTATGCATAGTAAACATAAGATAATATTCCATTAATGACGGTATGGATTAAGACAACAGACTGTGGGAAATTGGAAATGTTTAGATCATTAACTCAACTATTGTTGACAATTATGCTTGCATATGCTTTTATACATGACGATATTGTATGCATGAAAAAAATTGGAAATTGAATACTTGTTAACTGATGCATATTTATAACTAACGTTGCTGATGGGATTAAGTAGAGGTAGCTTAATGGCAACAAGAAAACTCATCACATAAATCGTTGCAATGTGAATTTCAATCATAAATGAGAAAGAATAAAGTTATATGATATGCCTGAATTGTGTTATTTAGAATCTGAATGCATACAACATGTCTGAGAAATATGTTTCCAATCAATCTAGATGTTGTGGACCCATGACGAGGGTTAAGTGTAAATGCATGGTGTGCATGCATGTATATTTTGTTTATGATAATGTACATATGGTTCATTACGTAAATTACTTTGGGAAAGAATGATAAAAGAGAAATTTAACATGCCAGACAGTTGCAGATAGTTGTGAAAGGCTAGAATGCCATGGGTTGATGACAGTTACCTGCTCGGAGGGGTTGATGGTACTTGTCTGCCCGGATTGTGAAAGGCTGGAATGCCTTGGGTTGATGAAAGTTACCTGCCCGGAGGGGTTGATGGTACTTGTCTTGCCTGAGTTTGGGTTGATGGCAGTTACCTTCCCGGAGGGGTTGATGGTACTTGTCTGCCCGGATCTCCTCTCCATAGAATTCTTGAGCTAGTCGGCCAGTGGAATTCCATGTTAGACCTGGTAAGGTCTCTATCCAAGAAACTATCTGGATGTGAAAATGACTTGGTTTGGTTGTGGAAACCAGTTTCCATGGGTTGGGAATTCTTTAGCCTATTGTGGTTCTCATAGTTAAAGGAATTAACTAATCAGTTATATGTGATGTTAAAAATAAATTCTATATATAGTTGTGTGAAATATGTTACGCACATTTAACATGAAATGAGCTTAATTCTCAATAAGGAATTATTGGAAATTTTATGTCCTTTATCATATTATTAACCTTGTAGGGGCTAAGACAATTTTCACTTGATGCAGTGAATGATTGTTAGAGAGCTAGGTGCTCTTTTGGTACCTTTAGGGGTACTTTGTGGATGTCTTTAGTGAGAATTAATTTAGTGTGCTCGTGGAGCAGTGATTTATCATTTGATGATTAGTGTTAGTGCTCTTTAAGTACTTGTAAAAGTACTGTGATTTAAAAATCATCTAACATTGCACAATTGATTGGTAGTTAAAAGTATTTCATTTCACTCAGAATATTGTGACTAATGCGATTGGATTTGTTAGTCATACATTACAGGAATTACTTACCATGGAGGGTTGATGCGTTGTTTAATCACTATTAAAATGCTTACGCGAAAGTGCTCACGATTTTCAAGAGCAGATGGTAAGTAATGGTAAGTTGATATGGAGTTTGGTTTTTGAATTGAATAAGGGCCAAGTGGTGGCCATTAGAACTTGCATATTTTTGCAGTTATGAATGCTTGTGACTATTGATCTTACTTATGATAATATCATTACTATTTTTGGTTATTGTCATTTATTGGAATGAAATCTTGGATTTTAAAGAGGAAGGATCATCTTTTAGTGTGGTTTAGATAGTTATACCATGATTAAAATCTCAAGTTCCCAACGAGAGGTGAACACCGAGGACGGTGTTCCTCTTAAGGGGGGGAGTATGTAACATCCCTAGAATAACTCATGGTAAAATAAATAAATAAAAAGTTACAGTTCAGTTATGAAAACTAATTCTAAATAAGGATGAAATCAAGAAAGGAGGAAAAACTGTTTGATAGAATTGCGGGATGCGGAAGAGGTTGAAAATGTATTTTAGTTGTATGGATGACACACCGTTATGGGTTTTTTGGAGGAATATTTTAAGCTCGAGGCGAAGGGATTTTTAGTTCTTGGTTTTCATGCACGCATTCCTAGTGGAGATGGATGCCAGTGAATTAATAGCGAAAGAGTAATGTGAAGGAAGGGGAAGATGGCAAGTGTGCGAGGTATTGCAGTGTCGGGAGTGGAAAATCTCTTGACTTTCACTGCGTGTTCTGTTGGCATTTGCGTTCTCTGCGTTGCAGCGGATGAATGAAGGAGTCTACTTTCCGAAATTGCTTCGAAACCAGAGCAGTATGAACTGTGCGTAAGTTGAGAACTTGGAATATAGAGTGCACATAGTTTTCTCAGTTGGATGCGGGAAGACCTCACGAAGATCTCACAATGTCGAAGTTGGACCCCATTGATCATACCAGTTTTGACTTTGTTGTTTTCCCTCGGATGTCTTTGGAGATATAGATCTGTCCGTGGTTTGAATAGCTCTTGGTGGTCAACTAAAGAGATAAGTATATGTTATTTTGCTCATAGAAATAGCTATTTTGGGTAAGGAGAATACATATTCTAATAATCGCTATTGCATTTTTGAAGAAGAGAATGCATATTAAAGAAATAGAACTAAATATTGCATTCTTGGCATATTAATGAAATAGAAGTAAATATTGCATTCTTGGCATATTAAAGAAAATAGAAGGAAATATTGCATTCTTGGAAAAGAGAATGCATATTAAAGAAATAGAAATAAATATTGCATTCTTGGAAAAGAGAAGGCATATTAGAGAAATAGAAGTAAATATTGCATCTTTGGAAAAGAGAATGCATTTTAAAGAAATAGAAGTTAATATTGCATTTATGGAAAGAAAGAATGCATATAATAGAAATAGAAGTTAAGTTGGATTTTATTGGAAAGGGATATATGCTATTACATTGTAATACTAGCTTATTTCTAAGTTTCTAGTGAAAATGAGTATGCATTACATGCATGATAAAGATAGCTAAAGATGTGCTTCTAGGCACATAGATATTCATTTTTAACTTTCTTGAAGAAAGAGTATATTATATATATACGTAAATATAGCTTCATTTTAGAAAAGTATGCATACTTCATGTATGAAGATGAAGGATTTTATGAGAGTTTTCTTGGAAATAAAATTAGAGGTTCTTTCCTTTAAAGACACATATGAATAGTGTTCATACAAGAATCAGAATCTTTACTTGTTTCATGAAAAGACTATGCGCATTAAAGTAAAAATAATTGTGTTAGGAAAAAAAACACATGTTGCATGCACATAAGGGTAGCTAATGTGACTATGGAAATATGAGTCTGTGTGTACTTAGAGAAAGTGGTCATGTTAACTTTCTTGAAAATAATAATCTCTTGGAGAGATTGTCTCGTTAGATGAGTTGTGTTGATTTTCTTGATTTTGATGCAAAAAGAGTAAGTAAACCTTGTTTTGGTATCTTGATTTTCATGCGTAAAAATAGATATCTTTAATAATTTCTTGAAAGGGAATCTTCAAAAACCCTCATATAAGAAGATAGAGAAATGAGGATTATAATGACTTCCTTTAAGAAAGAGGTATGTGGTTTGTTGTATGAAATGATGGTAATATTCTAGTGAAGGGAATATGTGTTGTATACATTAAAGAAGGGCTAATATGATAAGCAATCGTATGAACAATATTAGTCATTGTGATATGGAGTTATGTTCTTTGTATGATAGAGAGATTATGTTGAGTTCTCTAGAAATAACTATGTGAAAAGAACATATGTGCTTAAGCATAGAAATAACGGTTTATTACATATATGAAGTTATAACGAACGTTTTACATGTTAGTAGAACTAATGAGTTAGAACTCTTAAGGAGAGTTATGCATTAGTGTTACATGTTAGTAGAACTAATGAGTTAGAACTCTTAAGGAGAGTTATGCATTAGTGTAAATAGACATTGTGGGGGTCAAACAATATTTACTTGAGTATATGCACTAGTTATATAGTATGCCATGCTTGCTCATGCATATGAGTAGGTGCTAAAAGATCTTTGTTAGAGGTTGATTATTGATTCATTATTATGGTATCTAATCTTGTTGCCAAGCTTGTTGACAACTACATTGACAGGAAAATATGGCAGATGTTGCAAAGGAAAGTGATGTTTAATCTTGTGGCAGGAAAATGATTAATGGATGATGCAAATGAATTTGAGTAGCAGGATCGAGCATTGCTACAATAATCATGCCACAAGAAATGTTGTATGTGGCGGTATGTAAGTAAAAGATTACATGGAAACTGTATTAGCTTTTAGCTAGTTATGTGACAACGTAATGATAATTCATTGTAATGATTTCATAACAATGGTTAAGGGATGGAATCCCTTATGAGCCATTGAGTGAGGGGTGAAAACCCTCACGAGCGTTTAATAATAAGATTAAACGTTTGCTGGTTTTCACCCTACGGGGTCTCCAGGGTATATCGGTGTTCAATGTTGTGTTTGCTTTTGTGTCGATTTGATGATGTTGAATCCTTGATGTTGATGGTTCTTTATTTAATGGCATGATCATATTGTCCAAGTATGAGATTAATTAATATGTTTATGGAAATTATGAAATGGATGCAAGGATTCATGAGACAGTTTATGTTATTACACTACCACAGTGGTGGTTAAAGGTTATGCAATGATTATGTAACTTATTGTCTTTGATGGCAATTTACTTGATGTACTAATGAACATTATATCTAATGGTTAATGATGAATTGTGGAGTTGTGAATTAGATAATTACTGTGGTAATTTGTATAAAAAAATTCTAACTCCCTACTTTTACATGCGAGGTTACCGGCATATGTTACAAGTGGTATCAGAGCTAAAGGTTGCAGTACTGGCACCTTTGGGAATTGGTAAGCGGAAAAGAAATTGAGGTACGCCACCAGTAGCAATTAACTCAGGTATGTGTTTACCCATTCACATATTGATTTGTGTAGTACACTACCTTCGGAACGATATGTGTGAATCATGTTTATAACTGCTTTGAGTAGTAAGAAATAAAGTTGTTGCGTTACTATGTTCATGGCATTGGATTCTTGAATTGTCACACTTAAGAACAATATTGAATACTCATTACACTTATGAACAATCTTGAACACTCATTGACGGAAGTGACAATCAACAACCCACTTTTGATTTGCAAATATGGCGATAACAATGATGTATTTAATAAACAAGATTGATGTTGCAATGAACTAATTTTAATGAGTCAATGCATGAATGTAAAATACGAGGATGTCCTTGGATTTGACGATATAGTGTTTTTAAAAAAAAAAAGGGAGACTGTACAAGATGAGCAGGGGCAAGATCCAATGCATGCGCAACGTCCACGTGAAGAGAGTCATAAATATTTGCCAGTTGTGGTGCATGGAATAAATCTTCAAAGGGAAATATCAAGACGGAGCCGAAGGGGGAAATAATTGGTACTTATGGCAATGCTTTGCACTTCAACTATCGTTTTGGACCCTTTGTACATGATTTCTCATCTTTGAGGCCCTCGTGGAGCTCCGTGGTGGTGCAGCATAATGAAGAGAAAGATTGAGGAGCAGTTTTGACATCGGGATCTTGCGGTGTGCAGGCTGCCAGGAAAAAGATAAGTATCTTGCTCAATTCTCTTGAATTAAAATATGTGCATGTTATTATATTTACAATATTGCATTCTGAGAAGATACTTCTCGTAAGTTTTGTTCCTGGTTTTCCAGAATTGTAACTGTCTATTTCTGTGCTATTTGATATGGATATTTTGGCACGAAGTGGAAAACTTTATCTGCTTGAATCGACTTGAATTGTAATAACTAATTTTTGATTTAGTCTTGTCATAGATGCTTGCAGATGATTGGTAGTTGAGATTGGTTAGTATTGCATGACTAACCAATAGAACTTATATCCATTAATTGCCTTGGATTTAAGATTATTACAATCCGTAAACAAGTAATGGTTGATTGATGTCACATGCGTGGAATGTGTATGATGATTTTATGAGAAGAGTTCTTAATTTTACTCACCATGAGAATGCTTGATGAATAGTGTGTGCTTATGTCTTAATTATTTGAGATTCACTAACATGGTATGTGTTTATGTTAATCATTACTAGTTCTGAGATAAAAATCCTTTGAGCCTCGATTTAATGATGGCTGAATTTATCTCTACTATGGGAAAAACGGATTTCTTATGCATGTTGCATTCTAGTATGAAGTTAATTGTAGAGGCATGTTCAGTGGGTAACATTTCTAGGACCCATTCATGGTAGAATTACATGTGACAATTATTCATAAATAGACTACCTGTGTTAATGAAGTTATTAGTAAACTCTAACTACCTTCCCCAACTGTAGATGCTTTCAAAGGAAGAAGGAAGCAAGGAGAAGGGAGAAGACCATGCTGCAGGGACAGACGAAAAAGGAAAAAGAATCGGTAAGTCTGGTGATGACCAAATAACGCTTGATGTGCATGTGAGTATTCCTTTGACCATGCTTAAGGAGTTGGAAAATGATAACTATAGTTTGTTGATGTTAACGATTTTCATAATGTCTCCTTGAAGTCATTATTCTGAAATGGTCACATAGTAGTGATAAGATAGTTGTTGCATCTAACATCAAGTGGTAACTCTAGTGCATGTGTGACACTTAGGGGATCATGCTTCTAATTGCATAAGTAGATGAATTGCTTCCAATAAGGGTAGTTTAATTAGTTAGCTATGCATAGTAAACATAAGATAATATTCCATTAATGACGGTATGGATTAAGACAACAGACTGTGGGAAATTGGAAATGTTTAGATCATTAACTCAACTATTGTTGACAATTATGCTTGCATATGCTTTTATACATGACGATATTGTATGCATGAAAAAAATTGGAAATTGAATACTTGTTAACTGATGCATATTTATAACTAACGTTGCTGATGGGATTAAGTAGAGGTAGCTTAATGGCAACAAGAAAACTCATCACATAAATCGTTGCAATGTGAATTTCAATCATAAATGAGAAAGAATAAAGTTATATGATATGCCTGAATTGTGTTATTTAGAATCTGAATGCATACAACATGTCTGAGAAATATGTTTCCAATCAATCTAGATGTTGTGGACCCATGACGAGGGTTAAGTGTAAATGCATGGTGTGCATGCATGTATATTTTGTTTATGATAATGTACATATGGTTCATTACGTAAATTACTTTGGGAAAGAATGATAAAAGAGAAATTTAACATGCCAGACAGTTGCAGATAGTTGTGAAAGGCTAGAATGCCATGGGTTGATGACAGTTACCTGCTCGGAGGGGTTGATGGTACTTGTCTGCCCGGATTGTGAAAGGCTGGAATGCCTTGGGTTGATGAAAGTTACCTGCCCGGAGGGGTTGATGGTACTTGTCTTGCCTGAGTTTGGGTTGATGGCAGTTACCTTCCCGGAGGGGTTGATGGTACTTGTCTGCCCGGATCTCCTCTCCATAGAATTCTTGAGCTAGTCGGCCAGTGGAATTCCATGTTAGACCTGGTAAGGTCTCTATCCAAGAAACTATCTGGATGTGAAAATGACTTGGTTTGGTTGTGGAAACCAGTTTCCATGGGTTGGGAATTCTTTAGCCTATTGTGGTTCTCATAGTTAAAGGAATTAACTAATCAGTTATATGTGATGTTAAAAATAAATTCTATATATAGTTGTGTGAAATATGTTACGCACATTTAACATGAAATGAGCTTAATTCTCAATAAGGAATTATTGGAAATTTTATGTCCTTTATCATATTATTAACCTTGTAGGGGCTAAGACAATTTTCACTTGATGCAGTGAATGATTGTTAGAGAGCTAGGTGCTCTTTTGGTACCTTTAGGGGTACTTTGTGGATGTCTTTAGTGAGAATTAATTTAGTGTGCTCGTGGAGCAGTGATTTATCATTTGATGATTAGTGTTAGTGCTCTTTAAGTACTTGTAAAAGTACTGTGATTTAAAAATCATCTAACATTGCACAATTGATTGGTAGTTAAAAGTATTTCATTTCACTCAGAATATTGTGACTAATGCGATTGGATTTGTTAGTCATACATTACAGGAATTACTTACCATGGAGGGTTGATGCATTGTTTAATCACTATTAAAATGCTTACGCGAAAGTGCTCACGATTTTCAAGAGAAGATGGTAAGTAATGGTAAGTTGATATGGAGTTTGGTTTTTGAATTGAATAAGGGCCAAGTGGTGGCCATTAGAACTTGCATATTTTTCCAGTTATGAATGCTTGTGACTATTGATCTTACTTATGATTATATCATTACTATTTTTTGTCATTGTCATTTATTGGAATGAAATCTTGGATTTTAAAGAGGAAGGATCATCTTTTAGTGTGGTTTAGATAGTTATACCATGATTAAAATCTCAAGTTCCCAACGAGAGGTGAACACCGAGGACGGTGTTCCTCTTAAGGGGGGGAGTATGTAACATCCCTATAATAACTCATGGTAAAATAAATAAATAAAAAGTTACAGTTCAGTTATGAAAACTAATTCTAAATAAGGATGAAATCAAGAAAGGAGGAAAAACTTTTTGATAGAACTGCGGGATGCGGAAGAGGTTGAAAATGTATTTTAGTTGTATGGATGACACTCCGTGATGGGATTTTTGAGGAATCTTTTAAGCTCGAGGCGGAGGGCTTTTTAGTTCTTGGTTTTCATGCACGCATTCCTAGTGGAGATGGATGCCAGTGAATTAATAGCGAAAGAGTAATGTGAAGGAAGGGGAAGATGGCGAGTGTGTGAGGTATTGCAGTGTCGGGAGTGGCAAATCTCTTGACTGTCACTGCGTGTTCTGTTGGAATTTGCGTTCTCTGCGGTTGTAGCGGATGAATGAAGGAGTCTACTTTCCGAAATTGCTTCGAAAACTAGAGCAGTATGAACTGTGCGTAAGTTGAGAACTTGGAATATAGAGTGCACATAGTTTTCTTAGTTGGATGCGGGAAGATCTCACAATGCCGAAGTTGGACCCCATTGATCATACCAGTTTTGACTTTGTTGTTTTCCCTCGGATGTCTTTGGAGATATAGATATGTCCGTGGTTTGAATAGCTCTTGGTGGTCAACTAAAGAGATAAGTATATGTTATTTTTCTCATAGAAATAGTTATTTTGGGTAAGGAGAATACATATTCTAATAATCGCTATTGCATTTTTGAAGAAGAGAATGCATATTAAAGAAATAGAACTAAATATTGCATTCTTGGCATATTAATGAAATAGAAGTAAATATTGCATTCTTGGCATATTAAAGAAAATAGAAGGAAATATTGCATTCTTGGAAAAGAGAATGCATATTAAAGAAATAGAAATAAATATTGCATTCTTGGAAAAGAGAAGGCATATTAGAGAAATAGAAGTAAATATTGCATCTTTGGAAAAGAGAATGCATTTTAAAGAAATAGAAGTTAATATTGCATTTATGGAAAGAAAGAATGCATATAATAGAAATAGAAGTTAAGTTGGATTTTATTGGAAAGGGATATATGCTATTGCATTGTAATACTAGCTGATTTCTAAGTTCCTAGTGAAAATGAGTATGCATTACATGCATGATAAAGATAGCTAAATATGTGCTTCTAGGCACATATATATTCATTTGTAACTTTCTTGAAGAAAGAGTATATTATATATATATACGTAAATATAGCTTCATTTTAGAAAAGTATGCATACTTCATGTATGAAGATGAAGGATTTTATGAGAGTTTTCTTGGAAATAAAATTAGAGGTTCTTTCCTTTAAAGACACATATGAATAGTGTTCATACAAGAATCAGAATCTTTACTTGTTTCATGAAAAGACTATGTGCATTAAAGTAAAAATAATTGTGTTAGGAAAAAAACACATGTTGCATGCACATAAGGGTAGCTAATGTGAATATGGAAATATTAGTCTGTGTGTACTTAGAGAAAGTGGTCATGTTAACTTTCTTGAAAATAATAATCTCTTGGAGAGATTGTCTCGTTAGATGAGTTGTGTTGATTTTCTTGATTTTGATGCAAAAAGGGTAAGTAAACCTTGTTTTGGTATCTTGATTTTCATGCGTAAAAATAGATATCTTTAATAATTTCTTGAAAGGGAATCTTCAGAAACCCTCATATAAGAAGATAGAGAAATGAGGATTATAATGACTTCCTTTAAGAAAGAGGTATGTGGTTTGTTGTATGAAATGATGGTAATATTCTAGTGAAGGGAATATGTGTTGTATACATTAAAGAAGGGCTAATATGATAAGCAATCGTATGAACAATATTAGTCATTGTGATATGGAGTTATGTTCTTTGTATGATAGAGAGATTATGTTGAGTTCTCTAGAAATAACTATGTGAAAAGAACATATGTGCTTAAGCATAGAAATAACGGTTTATTACATATATGAAGTTATAACGAACATTTTACATGTTAGTAGAACTAATGAGTTAGAACTCTTAAGGAGAGTTATGCATTAGTGTTACATGTTAGTAGAACTAATGAGTTAGAAATCTTAAGGAGAGTTATGCATTAGTGTTAGATGTTAGTAGAACTAATGAGTTAGAACTCTTGAGGAGAGTTATGCATTAGTGTAAATAGACATTGTGGGGGTCAAACAATATTTACTTGAGTATATGCACTAGTTATATTATATAGTATGCCATGCATTCTCATGCATATGAGTAGGTGCTAAAAGATCTTTGTTAGAGGTTGATTATTGATTCATTATTATGGTATCTAATCTTGTTGCCAAGCTTGTTGACAACTACATTGACAGGAAAATATGGCAGATGGTGCCAAAGGAAAGTGATGTTTAATCTTGTGGAAGGAAAAGGATTAATGGATGATGCAAATGAATTTGCGTAGCAGGATCGAGCATTGCTACAATAATCATGCCACAAGAAATGTTGTATGTGGCGGTATGTAAGTAATAGATTACATGGAAACTGTATTAGCTTTTAGCTAGTTATGTGACAACTTAATGATAATTCATTGTAATGATTTCATAACAATGGTTAAGGGATGGAATCCCTTATGAGCCATTGAGTGAGGGGTGAAAACCCTCACGAGCGTTTAATAATAAGATTAAACGTTTGCTGGTTTTCACCCTACAGGGTTTCCAGGGTATTGGTGTTCAATGGTGTGATTTCCTTTTGTGTCAGTTTGATGATGACGAATCCTTGATGTTGATGGTTCTTTATTTGATGGCATGATCATATTGTCCACGTATGAGATTAATTAATATGTCTATGGAAATTATGAAATGGATGCAAGGATTCATGAGACAGTTTATGTTATTACACTACCACAATGGTGGTTAAAGGTTATGCAATGGTTATGTAACTTACTATCTTTGATGGCAATTTACTTGATGTACTAATGAACATTATATCTAATGGTTAATGATGAATTGTGGAGTTGTGAATTAGATAATTACTGTGGTAATTTGTATAAAAAATTCTAACTCCCTACTTTTACATGCGAGGTTACCGGGGTATGTTACACATAAGGGAAGTCATCCAACCCTTTAGAGATAAACCTTGAATGGTTGATGGAAGAGGACAGGGTGAGAAAAATCGAATATTCTTGGAAACCCTTTGAAGAATCTCTTATTGTATCAACAACTATTTGATTCTCCCAAAACTTGAAAACTTTCAAGTAGGTGGTAATATTATAGCCTAGGTAGAAATAAATAATGATATATATTCGAAGGAGGTTGAAGATGTTTTATTCTCTAGATATATTAGGGATGGATTTAGGTTTTTGAAGAAAAGTCAATAAACTACGCAAAACTAGCTGGAGTGAAGAACAAGATAAATGTATTGTTACAAAGAGAAAAAATGGTGTCTAAAAAGTAGGAAAATATGGCTTGAGGAAAGTGGCGATAATACAAAATGTTTCCATATATTTTCCAACTATAGGGAAAACATAATGCAAGATTGAGAAAGGGAATGGATCTTAGGATATGACTTGTGGATTTCTTTTAAATCAAATTTAAAAGGGTACATTGTTTTGAATCCCTATTCAAATATCATTCTTTTGAAACCAACATATAAATTATCCATTTATTTAGCTTGTTCGCTATATTCATCAAACTAGATGATAATCAAGCTTTTATGGAAGTGGTGGGGAATAAGGAGCTTCTTGGAACCGTCCAAAGATTCTCGAAGGACAAGAATCTTAGGAAATATGGTGTCCCTATCAAATTATCTCTTTTGTTATGATTTTATTGAATAATATCTTAAAAGAGTAATGAATTCCCTAACATTCCTAAGAGAAATGTTGGCAACCATCAATACTACTGTTAAAAAAATTAACCCAAAGTTTGATAATGCATCTTGTGATGAAAACCTTCACCCAATCCCCTTATGCAATTGCATTTACAAATAATCTAGACAATTATCACAAGTAAGATAAAAGTATATCCTTTATTGTCACTTCTCTCCTAAGTAGTTCGAATTCATATAAGGGAAACAAATCTATGAGGTAGTGCATGTTTATCAAAGTATTCTACGGTTGACAAAGAATGATAATTTAAAGGTAATGATTATAAAAGTATACCTTCTAGTATAGGCATAAATATTTATCAATTTAATCTTTTTCAAAATTCCTATTGATGGAATCATCCTCATCCTCATACCCACACCCCAACCTTTCTTCAAAATAAAAATTATAATTAGGTATGGATTTCAACTATTCCCACTTCTCTTTGTTCTAGAAATATAAGGTCTCAGTAGATTCATTAAGGCATCCTCAACAAGTGGAAACATCAAAAATATTCTCATAGGAAACTCTTGGATATCATCTATCATTTATTTTTTCAAGATGATATCATTCTTTTTTATAATGACACCAAAATAATTCTTGACATGAAAGAGATTTTGGATCTCTTCTATCAAGCCATTGTACGAAATATCATTCTAACTATATCAATGATTTCTTTATGGGGTCATTTGGAGGAAAAGAAATTATATATCTCCTTTGCTTTTTCCTTTCCTATAGCGAATATTTATGCTAGCTTCAAATATGTATGTTTGAATTTAAGGTCCAAAATGTATCTACAAATGTGACTATGAGTGGCTAATTATGAAGGTTCAGAAAAAAAATCATCACCTAGTGAAAAAATGGATTTCCCACAAAGGAATATTGATTCTAGTTAACTTAATCCTCAACGATGTCCTAGCCTACTTGGTAATCCAGTTTCCAAATCTCATAATGTTCCTTAGAGTGGAGTAAGTATTTATTTTATCATTTCGTTTATGCATGTGGGTGAGTGAGAGTGAGAGGGAGAGAGAGATAGAGAAGAATGGTTTTAGTATCCTCGAGAAAAATTCCAATTCCAAAATACTGAGGCAGTTGGGGTCTAAAAATGATTTGCAACTTCTTCATGGAAATTATTAGAAAATAACCTTTTGGATTCTTTTAGGTTTGTCTAAGCAAAGATAAGGAATTATTACCAAATTTTATAATAAATTGTGTTAGAAATCCAAATTATTGGAAAATGGTTGGTATGGAATGTTGGGAAGGGAGCTAAAGCTTAGGTAGGGATGGGTGTAATGGATTTAAATAAAATAATCTTTCAAATTGTATCCTCGTTCACATATGATCTGAAATTATAATTCTATTACACTTTAAGGCATATTTGAAGGGGACCCTCTGATAATAAACCACAACAACGATGGGTCACTTCAAGGGAAAAATATCTCATGAAAGAGTATGAGGATATTTGGGAGGCCTATATTGATAGCCTTACAAAATTATTTATCATTTTGACTAAACAATAAGGTGAGATTAATTGTTCCCTAAATCCTTCTGGGAGAAACAAACCAAATATCGATTATAATTCTCTTGTATCAAAAGGTAATTAAAACCCACCAACCAAGTGGGTGAAACCAATAGGGAAGTTTATTTTTTAAAGTAAATCCAAAATATTCATGTGGGTCCTTTTGAATATTATAAACTTTAACTCGAGGCAGGGTATAGAAAATAAGCTTTGAAATCCCTGTTAAATATTTTTCCTTTCGATATTATATAGAATTCCTTTTTTTATCTCATCATATTTTCTCCATAATTGGAGAAAAGTACAAGAAGAGATAGAGGAATTATTAGGCCATCATAACATTTGTAAATGGAATACAACTGAAGAAGCTTTTAGGAGATGTTGTTAGAGTAAGGAGGCATAAAGTTGTAATGCCCTCATAATCACTTATGCTCAGAAATTGAATTGGCCCAAAACCGTAATCATTTTGAGGGAATTTGCCACTATCCCTCTCAAAGGTGCCACCAAAAGTCTACAAATCTTCTATCATTCCCCAAAATCTCAAATATTCCTCCAAAACAATACGCAGTAGGACTCATAGATAAAGAAATCATTTGGCTAGTTTTGATGGAGCATCATATTGAACTCCTAGGAGAGGTAAGGCAAGGGGAATTGTACTTTTTCCCAATCCATAACACCTCATTAAAAAATGGAATTCTTCTTGTAAAAAACAAATTTTGGGAATTTGTAACTCTCAAATTGGTTATAATTCTATTTCAACAAGGAGTTATATAAATTAAAATCTTTGGAGACTCGATCTATTCAATGAATTGATGAAAGGAGACTTCCCTTGACAAATTACTCTCTACAAATGTTATTTTGTGGCATAAAAAAATTTCAATTAATGTCTTCCCATCACTTCTTCTCATGCTTACAGGCCCACAAAATCAAGGAAGTTGATAGGCTACCCAAAGAACGATTGAATTTTGAAGTGTGCACATGGGAAATCCTTGAATCCACTCAAGGACACTCTTCTTCATAATTTCATAAAAATTGGTTTTAAGTTCATACCTAACGTGCATGTTATAAAACAATAGTAGCTTGAAAAACAATTCTTTGAATCTTTGTGCAAGACTATAATTATAATTTTGAGGAATATTAGAGCTATAACTTTTTTAAAAATCCTTGTAAAAGTATAGGTTGTTGACATAAGCAATAAAAGACATTTGAATATATATGCAAATGAGAAAGCTCTCCATTGTTTGTATATTTTGAAAGAATGGAGGAAGCTATCAATGATAAGTTAATTATGTTGTAGCTAGCCTCATGATTTAGTTTCCAATCCTCTTAACATTTGTTATTGTAATTTTATGAATTTAAAGAAAATTTCTTGACACATGCATATGCATGTGCTTGTGTGTGTGTGAGAGAGAGAGAGAGTATTTATATGTCCTTGATTTAGAGAGAGAGAGAGTATTTATATATGTCTTAGATTTACAAGACAAACTTTTTGTTTAAGAAACCACAATGTAGAGTTTGGTAAGCTATCAATTCCACCCATATTAGGCCACAACAACCTTTAACATACTTATATTTTTAACTATCTACTACTGTAAAAATTTTAAGCTAGATTCCCATATAAAATGAGCCCGTTCCAATTTCTGTTAAGATCGAAGTAATATTATATTTAATTTTGATTGGAAAATAATTCTTATTTTTACGTAAACATGTAAGTAATTATTTTATATTTATTAAATATATTTTAATTATATCACATCATTTAATATGGAAAAATTTATAATATATATAAAAAATTGATATGTATGAAAAATAATGTTAACTGATAAAAATAGGAAGGAAAAACATAACAATAAATTTTTAGAAAGAAAAAACGATTAAATGTTTATAATGTTATAGAAAGTTTCGTTAATATTAGTTGAGTTGTTCTAAAGTAAAACAAAATTGATTTTATTTTTAAATTTAAAAAAAAAAATATAAAATATCATAAAAATAAATTTTATTATTAACAATAATTATAAAATTAAATAAAAAAAATTATAGTAATTTTAATATATACCTTTTTTTAATAAAAAATTCATAATTTAATAATAATTATTAATATTTATTTTTAAATAGAATTATAAGATTTTTTCTAAGAATTTAATAAGCTACATTTTATGTGTTTCGCTAGAGATTAAATTGAAATGATTTTAATACATTCATTTTATATATAGCCCAAAGTTTAATCTTATCTTCCATTTTCCATACTCTTAAAGATAAGGATAAAGATATGTGTATATTTTCACCTCCAAATTTATTTTTTATGATAGTGATCAAGGTGAGGTTGGTTATGTGTTTTTTACTTTCATTTATACATTTTCATCTCTTGTAGCTAAATTGTACATTTTTAAGCAGATCCCACCCAAATGAGCATTGGAATATGACACTCTCATCCCATATGTGCTATTCCATCTCCATGAGATTGGTTGGATATGAGGGTGGAGATGGGGATGGCCATGTGTATGAGAGTGTTTAAATGCAATTGCAAAATAGCGTAGCTAGCCTCCACCTTCACCATCATGAATAAGATTGGGTGTAGAGGTTGGGGATATCTGGTCATTTTCACGTACAATTACACATTTCTGTACTTATGCATCATTGTAGTTTAAGGGTACACATTTCTGTACTTATGCATCATTGTAGTTAAATGAAGGTGTTAATGACTGTGGTCAAAGAGTGAAAATGGAAATATATGTCTCACTCTACTCATAGTCCTGTCATATTAAGAATAAGAGTGAAAAATTATATTTTATATGTAAAACTGATAAAAACGTATTCACATTCTCATAATATATCATTACTACCAATTTATAAAATTAAATATATAAATAAATATACATACTTTTATCTCACATTTCAGCCGATAATCCACACCCTAACCTTATCCTCATACTCATAAGAGTAAAAATATTCTTTTTTACTTCATAAATTTGCTACTACCTCATCATACTATGAATGTGCAAACAAAAATATACAACCTTATCTCACATACAAATCCACTATACAACCATATCTCACATACAAATCCACTATACAACAATGTTATGCTCTGAACCCAAATTAATAAAGCTAAAAGTGAAAATGTCCATTTACATTTGCAAAAAATTAACCTAAAGTTATTTATAAAGATACAGTAGTGAATGCATTTGAATTTGCATAACTTTCTTCTTATCCCCACCTTACATAAATTTACATTTAAAAAAACAAATTAAAAATTATGCAATACGTATAAAAATATTATATAAACTAATAAAAATAAACCAATCTCCCACGCAAATAAGAAGGATTTTTTCCATCTTCTCGCTTTGATGTGATGTAAAAAGAAGGCCAACAGGCTGGGGAATAATAATGTTTGACAAGAGGGATCGCTGTGATGGCAGTATCATGTCCTCCTATAAAGCACGCCGACTAACTTATTCCCGCTAATTATCAACCAAATTAGCTTCGATGAAAGTGCTCGACGCTGAATTCTGACTGTTTTGATGGGATAACGCTTTTGTTTGTCCACAATTAATTTCTTCAAATATTCCTAAATCTCCCGTCAGCTGTTTTTTATACAGTTGCAGTGCAGGATTATATTTCTGTTTCAAGCATCGCTTATCACATTCATAACTGTGCCTTCGATTTCGTTGTCGGCCATTTTTTGTAGGAGCCAAATCTTCTCTTATGATATTTGACCGGGCTTTGTTAAGCATCGCTTATCACATTCATAACTGTGCCTTCCGATTTCGTTGTCAGCCGTTTTTTGTACAGTTGAATAGTAGGAGCTAGATCTTCTCTTATCATATTTGACCGGGCTTTGTTTCGTTTACGGGCGAGGGATTACTAAGAGATCTCAATTATTTCTTGATGCAGCCATATGGCCGCAAAAACCAAATTAATGCTTCACTATTTTATTCATCACTGTATGACCTTGTTTTTACTTGCCCCAATACAGTTTTTCAGCGAAATCGATGAAATATCTCTACCCGGACATATTATTATGAAATTTGGTAGGGTAATAAATATCATCGTAGATCCCACACTGTCCATGCATGTCAGTTTTTCCTGTCAAGCATGATGTATCCCAATTCTTTCCGAGAATGAAATCGCTGCCATAACCAAATATTAAAAGGGCGTGATTCATTCGATACCCACAGTCTCCGGACAGAATGCCGCCTTTGTAAAAGTTAAAATATTCACAGGAGGAATCAATTCCCGCACTGACGGGCTGAGTAGCCAGCGCTTGTGAAAGGCCATCAAAGCCGGTAACCGAAGCCTCGTAGCCGTCAATCGCTACAACGTTGTGGCTCGATTTTTCCTCATCCCATGTTTGGTCTCGGCCCTGGTAAGGGTAATCTGATTCTGTATTAATTCCCCCATTAGCAATAATGAATTTGAATTCTTCGCTCACGGTTCCGATTGGCAACTGTTGTTTTGAGGTTTGTTACAATTGGTAAGCTGTTGCTCGGAAACATCTAACTTCAACAAAATTCAAACTCTCTAACAATCATTTCAGGCAGATATGGCATCATTAATAGCGACTACAATTAACTCTGGGCTGATCCATCCGCCATTACAATAAGAATCTCTACTTGCCTTACAAACAGATTCCTAAACAAACATCTCAACACTGATTCTTGCAAACGAACTTCCACTTGCTTATGAATAATTCCAATCCTAGCTACAATTGGTTCAATAATGGAATTTTAGTGCTCCAAGAGTTCAATACAATTGCTTCAATAATGGAATTTTAGTGCTCCAAGAGCTCAATACTAGTTCATGGATCCACAAATGTTCAATTAACCCTAATGGAGAGAATTTTCTGACTCGTTCCAAGCACAATACTATAAATGTGTTAGGAAAACCTGCACAGATGAATTTTGCTAATAAAGGTTGAACACATAGCTTTGCAAAGCAAAAACACTAAAAGAAAATCGAAAAAAAAAGAAAAGAATGATTCATTAGAAAATAGGTTACAATGCTCATGATATAGCATTAGTGGGTGAAGATCCCAAGGTAATGTACCATAGTGGTGATCAATGAGAAGACTCAAACACCTACAACAAGTTCAGGAGATAACTAACTGGTTGCGGAGTGAAAGGAGGAGCAAGTCAGGGAGTAAATCATGCAGAGGAACTAACCAGTTGCAGAGTTAAAGAAGGAGCAAATCAAGGAGTAAATCATACAAAAGGAATCTTGCATGTAGTCCAATGCTCTAACTAAGAGTCCATATGTAGGTGTGTAGTAATTCCAACACCCCCGCTAAACACCACTATGGGGAAAAATAGAAAATGGGCCCTCGCAACTAAGGCCAAAGGTCACCCAAAATACAATGGAACTTGTACTAAAATTGAGGAAAGAGGGAAAACCTCGTGGGAAAAATCCCCCCTCAAAATACAATGTAGTCAAAAGAAAAGAATAGGAAAAGTCAGTTGCTAAGAAACTTTGTCCTTCACTCCAAGACGATCGTGCAAAGAGCGAAACTTATGTTTAGTGAATGTCTTGGTGAAGATGTCTGCAGTCTGTTCTGCTGAGGGACAGAACTACAAATCAATGACCCGATCATGTACTAAGTCTCTGATGTAGTGCATATGGACCTCTATGTGCTTCGTCTGCTGTCGCTGTACTGGATCCCTGCAAAATTTGAGAGTGCTTTGGTTGTCACACCAGATGACAATGGGCTGGTGGAACTGGATGCCCAACTCAGTGAGGAAGTGTTGTAGCCACAAAGCTTGAATGATGATGTTGACTACTCCTTTATACTCAGCACTCAGCTGAAGAGAGAGCAATAGCAGCTTGCTCGACCAACAGATAGAGCCAGATCTTAGACTAAGTGAATATTCGGAGGTGGACTTGCAATCAATGCTGTCTCTCGCCCAATCAGAATATGTGAAGCCAAGGAGATTCAATGCAGTGCCTGGTGCATAGTGAATCCCGAAGGTGATGGTGCCCTGCACATATCAGAGGATGCGCTTGCCAGCATTCCAGTGTGGCTCATGCGGCTTCTGCATGTATCTATAAACTGCCCCTACTATATATGAGAGATCTAGTCTAGAGTGGGTGAGGTACAGTAAGCTCCCCACTAGCTGTCGATAGAGAGTGCTGTCAACCAATGGAGTGTCACCTCCATCCTTAAGGCGGACCCCAGACAAAAAAGGAGTCGGTGCTCGCTTGTAGTCAGTCATGTGAAATCTCTCGAGGAGATCCCATGCATACTTAGCGTGAGAGAGTTTAATGCTTGTGGCATCCTGACTAATCTCAAGACCAAGAAAGAAGTGTAATGGACCCATGTCCATCATCAAGAACATATCATGCAATGCTCTCTTGATTGTAGTAATGGCTGAAGCCGAGCTGCCGATGATTAGGAGATCATACACATACAAAACTAAGATAAGAAGAGAATCATGTGTCCTGAGCATGTAAACATTCGGATCAGACTTACATATTTCAAAGTTTTTTGATAAGAGAAAAGAATCCATCTTCGCATACCAAGCTCTCGAGGCCTGCTTAAGGCCGTAGAGAGATTTCTTCAGTCTGCAAACCAAAGATGAATCCTGAATGAAACCATGTGGCTGCTCCATGAGAATCTCCTCTGATAGGTCTCCGTGAAGAAAGGCATTCTTCACATCCATCTGATGTACTTCCCTTCCTTGGGCAGCCGCAATGGCAAGTGTAAGGCGTATGGAATCCATCTTTGCTACTGGAGCAAAGGTTTGATCATAATCAATGCCATGCACTTGTTGGAATCCTTTAGCTACCAGCCTCGCTTTCCATCTGGTGATTTTCCCATCTGCAGCACTCTTGGTCCTGTAGACCCATTTGCATTGGACAAGTTTCCTTCCTGAAGGAAGGGGGACCATATCCCAACTCTGATTCTCGAGGAGGGATTTATATTCCTCCTCCATGGCAGACTCCCAAGATGGATGCCCAACAGCCTCAGTATAAGACTGTGGATCAGAAGACTGAACCAAATGACAATGCCAGGATGGTGATGGTTCAGTGGTAGTGAGGATAAGAGGAGGCTCAATAAACTCTGAGCTAGTCCTCTACAGATCAGAATTATCCCCCACAAGACCATGTCTAGCTACTGGCTTGTCTTGTGTATATATCTCACGTAAGCTCATTGTTCTCTGATTTATGACTGGGCAATATGATTCATTGTTGGAAGCCTGATCTAGACTTAGATGTGGATCGTCATTTGCATGCAATAGATTTGTATCTGAAGACTCTGTCTTTGCATCTGCATGCTCTCCCTGAGCATCTGCATGCTCTGTATCTGCATCTGAGTGTACTGAGTCATAATCTCGGACATGAGGTAGATAAAAGGTGTCTGCATGCGGAAATTGAGGTGCATTCGAGAGACTTTCCTTAAATTTGACACTTCGCTCAATGATGAGCTTGTCCGTAGAGGAAATCAGGAGCCGGTATCCCTTCACACCATCAAGGTATCCAACAAAGATCCAGTCAATTCTCTATGGATCAAGAGCTTTCCTCTTTTCAGAGGGGATCCTGGCCCATGCTTGGGAGCCGAAAACACAGAAGTGGGTGACCTCTGGTTTAGTGCTGCTCCAAGCCTCAAAGGGGGTCTGATCCTTGACAGACCTATGAGGAGATCTGTTCTGGATGTAGTTAGCACAATTAAGTGCTTCAGCCCATAGCTTATGAGGTAGTGACTTAGCATGCAACATGTAGGAAGCCATCTCTTTGAGAGATCGGTTCTTTCTCTTAGTAACTTTGTTTTGCTGCGGAGTGTATGGAACTGTGTACTACAACTGTATGTCGAACTGAAGGCAAAGGTTCCGAAGTGCTGTGTTAACATATTCCCCCCCATTTTCTGTACAGAGGGCATTGATCTTTCTCTCCAACTATGTCTCAACTAGTGCTTTGAAATCTTCAAAGTGCGCAAAAACTTTAGATTTGGCCTTGAGAAGATACACCCAAGTATACCGTGAGAAATCATTAATAAATGTAAGCACATACCTTGCTTTGTTGATGGAAGGATGAGGAAAAGGCCCCATGAGATCACTATGGATCAAATCTAGACGAGAGGATGCTCTGTGAGTCTTCCCGGTGTCAAACTATTCTCTAGGATGTTTGCCAAGGACACACCCTTCACAAACTCCTTTGGAGAAACTGATATTTGGCAAGCCTTCCACCATCTCATTCTTGCTTAGCTGTTGCATATACCTATAATTTAAATGACCAAGCCTCTCATGCCAAAGTCTACTACTATCATCAGCATCTGTAAGCAATAAGGAGGATTTAGATTCAATAAATTCAGAAAATGTATACAGTCTCGCTCCATTATTTACCTCACTAGTTGCAATTTTGGAGCTGCTATGTAGATCATATATGTTCACTGCATCTGGAGTGAATTCCACTCTCTTTCTAGTGCCAGAATGAGTGATCTGATAAACTGAAAGCAGGTTTACCGAAAGTTTTGGAACATGAAGCACATCTTCAAAGCTTCTGTGTAAAAGTTCCACTCTACCTTTTCCGGTGACCTCAATAGATGAGTCATCTTCCATGAGGATGGGAGGTCCTTTGCATGCATCCAAAGAGGAATAGACTTCCTTTGCAGCAACCATATGATGTGATGCACCAGAATCTACAATCCATGCATCAGGAGAAGAATTAATTACAACTAAAGCATGAAAATTGTTACCTTTCCCGTGTGGCCGATCCTCAGTTTTCTTCTTAGCGCCCTAAGGGATGTGGTCCCCAATGTTGTGCTTCCGAAGGATTTCTGCCATTTGGTCAAGTTGTTTCTTCATGCAAGAGGATTTTGGATGGAATCCTCTTTGACAGTAGGTTCATCTGTTTCCTTTCTTCCCTTTCTAATTTCTCGAGTCGGAGGAGTCATTGAAGGGCTTGGTGTACCCTTCCTTATTTGGATGCGAATGCACTTTTCCCTTGTCTTTTTGTTGCTGATTTTTCTGATTTGAATAAGATCTATGATTTTTATTGTGGCTTCCATGATGCACAACAAGTGCATGAGCTTTTGGAGGTTTGATTTTCCCCATGCTAATGAGTTTATCTTGCTCAAAAAATAAGGGACTCCATAAATTCTTTGAGAGAAGGCACAGTGTAGGATTTACCTGTTGCGAGCCTTACTGAATGAAATGTAGACACAAAGACCGAGTATTCTGGTCTGAGCTTTGACATAATAGAGAGGACTTGGCAACTCTCCTCCTTGGATTTGTCAATTCCACAACCCTTGAGTTGTAGAAATAAATCATTATATTTGGTGAAGAGTCTTGAATTCTATCATAGTTCCGTGGATCCAATGATAGTAGCTCCACTTCGAGCATATGTCCTTTCATCTCATCTTGTTTCCCGTATAGATCTTCAACCTTTTTCCAAATCTCATTGGGAGTATTGCAAGCAGATAGATGAAACTGCAACTCCGGAGAGATGCACATGCATATGGATCCGTGGGCCTCATCCATACGGTTGAGATACTTGGATTTCTCTATGGCTGAAGTGGGTTCCACTTCTGTAGCCATGGTAATCCTGTACAACCCTGTTTGACGAAGGTATCGAGCCATTTGGTCCTTCCATTC
>APFE031345761.1:85894-125989 GCA_000404065.3 Pinus taeda | reverse complement strand
TTTTATTAAAACAGCGCGGAGACGATCTATAGGCAGATCTGAGGGGATGGATTCATTAAGGGACCGTATAGGACCTGCCACCTTATAAATGCTCATTAGTGCAATATTTGCCGAAATATCTTTTAAATCATGCAATGGGCGTACTAGCGGCTGAGCGGGGATGATTATGCCTTAATTGTCATTAACTCGGGCTTTCCAATCACTTTAACGGCTTTTCGTTGAGAACTGTGCCTTATCGCGTCGGATCGGGCAGGGGCGCTTGGGTAGTTTTAACAATACTTTGAATATTGCCGATCACCGATCGCCGATATCGCATCGGCGAAAGGCCTATGCGCATTAAGGGTTCAACAGGGGAAGCCGCCGATCGCCAATTGCGATATCGCATCGGCGAAAGGCATATGTACAATGCTTGCAGTACAAAGGGGATTGCCGATTGCCGATATCGCCGATAGCTTTATCGGGCCGGGGCTTTTAACGAGGGGCGCGAAGGTGGTGCACAAGTGATTTTGCCGATTGCGATATCGCCGATAGCTTTATCGCGTCGGGGGGGAGCCTTTTGATTGCTTAGTGCATCCTTTATGTTATTGTGATATGCGATCTTGCGATCGCTTTATCGCAATAAACACATATTTGCTTTATTTCCAATTTTTTAAAGGGATATGGCTTTTGAGGGTAAGTTAATAAAGCGCTCCTTTGATTTGTTGGACTTTTACAAAGTAAGAGTTTTGACATCAATTTTATTTTAAGAGGGACCCATTTCATATTTTAATGGTTTTTTAAATTAAAATAATATGAAATGGGGGGTTGTTTGCAAGGCACAACAGTTTCATGATAACGGATTTAAGGAGAACGTACCGTCAAGGTCCGTGAGATCTTTTGTACCTATGCAAAGTTATGATGATCATTTACAACATTGTCCTTCGCATTTATATCCTCGCACTCTTTGATGAGGGGACCTTCCCCTAGGCCCTTCGATGCAAGGAACCTTAGCCTACAGTTGCCAGTTTTACCCACTTTAGTGAGCCTGTTATCCAAACTATTCACCTTCTTTCTGACCACCTAGAAATGGAGCCCACTAAGGTCATTGATGTGTTGGCTGACATGATGAAGTTTCTTGGTCAACCTCCAGTTGTTTGTTACCCTGGTCATTGTAATGCCTTACTGGATTTTTCGGGCAAGCAAGGTTGTAAGCGTCGAGTCGCCTTCGATGATCAAGGCACACAAGCCTCACTCTTTGGAAATGGCGAGACCATGTTTCATCGCCTAAAGTTTTGTTGCATTGTTAGTGGCAATACCTAGGTTCCTAGACTAAACCCACATGATTTCCCCAGTTGCGTTCCTGAATATGCCATCGAATCTCATTGCCCTAGAGTTGCATTTGGTTGCGCCATCATAATTCATTTTCACACATCTTTCTTAGGGTGGGGACCAGTGACAAGGGGCTTCAAGGGTAACATTATCAGGGTTGGGGTTGACCAGAGATAGAAAATGCAAGTCTAAAAGGAGCAGTGTCCTCTGATCTACGAGTCAAGCTGGGAATTTCAGAGATGGTGACTATTTCTTGGACGATTTTCTTGATGGAGGTAAGGAGGCTTTCCTCCAGGTTTTTTTCATCTTTGAAGGTTGTTGCGTTGTGTTCTTTCCATATGGTCCAACAGATTATTCCGGGTAAAATATTTCATGCCTTGTTCACCACGAGATGGGGGGATATATTGAATCGCCAATTTTCAAGAGGAGTGTGAATGGACGCTTTGTCTCTGTTTGTGGTTCTGAAAATATCAGCCGCCTATTCCCATATTCTGTTGGTATAGTATCAAGTGTTCAGGAGATGGTTGATCATATCATCTTGCGATTCATAAAGAGAACATCTCAAAGGACCATATAAACCGTTTTCTCCGAAGATTGTCCCAGGTGAGAATTTTCCCATGCATGACCAACCAAAGAAAAAGGGTGATTATTGGCAAGAGTTGTCTCTCCCATAGAATTTTCCATTTTTGATGTTGTTGAAGTTGGTCGTGATTGGATATGTAACCATAGTCCTCCTTGAGACTGAAGAGCCCAACTGAGTTCTTGCCCCATCGTAGCTTATCTTCCCCCTTATCAATCTAAATTTTCCTTTCTTAGATGGTTCAATCAAAGGTGTCCCAGTCAAGATTTTTAGGAAGGGGTGCCCACTCCTGAGCATCGAGTCATTCTCTCTACCTAGCATCCAACGTGCTAGGCTTCCAATAGTGGGATACATGAATTTTCCCTTTAGCTTGCATGGACCTTCAAAGGGAGGCGTATTTATCCATGTCCAAGACCGGTAATTGTTGCCAGGTATCCTCCCAGAAGAGGGCCCTTTTCTCATTGCATGTTTTTATCTTTCCATGTCTGGTTCCATATGGTCGATCCATTGATATTGCCTGTGAGCCTAATGAGATCCCTGTTGGAGTTATTAGGCGCACACTTCTCTTTCCAAAGAATACCCCAAGGTGTGAGTGGGTTTCCCAGCCATCTCCACCAGGTTTTATCCCCCAAGGCTTTTCCTAGAATTTTTGAGTCTCTGAGACCAAGCCCTCCAGCATTCTCAGGATTGCATAACTGTTCTCATGCTACTAGGGCCCAATTATTCTTTATGTCTGAACCTCTCCATAAGAATTTACGTTGAATGCTCTGAATGGCGTTAGTTACCAACTTAGGGGGAGTCAAGGCCGACAAAAGATAAAGGGGAAGGATTGCAGAACAAATTTTACCAGGACAAGTCTACCCACCAGATTAAGGGAGTGAAAGGTCCAATTGGAGAGATTTTTATGTAGCCTATTAAGGAGGTCCTCCCAATTAGGTTTTCTGTAGGATTTTTTATTGAGTGGAACCCCTAGGTATTTTGAGGGAAGTGAGGACCTCTGAAAACCAATAATTCTGGTGATGTTTCTTTGAATGACTAGGGGGTATTAAAGAAGAATATTTTGGATTTCTCAAGGTTGATGGAGGTTCCATACGCTTCAGAAAAGTAGTTGACAATGCGCTTGAAGGCGATTTCTTGATTAAAAGTGGGGACTCCTATCGAGAGAGTGTCATTGACGAATTTCTAGTGGGTGGAAGTTAGGGAAAGGTTGTGGAGCTTGAGGCCAATGAGTGTGTTGTTGGTGATGGTAGCCTGGACGATCTTGCTTAAAACTTCGGCCACAATGAAAAAAAGGAAGGTGGATAGAGGGTCTCCCTGTCTGATACCTCTGGAGGGACAAAAAGGCTTGGAAGGTGAATTGTTGAACAAGATGGAAGATAAGGCTCCTGAGATTAGAGCCATGATCCAGTCTATACAATCCTGGTGGAAGCCAAAAGCAGCTAATATTTCATTCATATATTCCCAGTTGAGTTTATCAAAGGTTTTCGACATATCCAATTACATCATAATGTAAGGGTTTCTTAGGATTTTGACCAAGTGTATCATTTCATTTGATAAGATAATGTTATCCATAATTTGTCTGCCCTCCACATACCCCGCTTGGTTGGTCAAGATAAGGAGGGGAAGAATAGTCTTGATCCTATTGACCAAAACCTTGGAGATGATTTTATAAATTACATTACAAAAGGAAATAAGTTAGAATCGATCCGAAGAATCAACTCCTTCCTCCTTCGAGATTAGAGTGAGAAAGGTGGCATTTAGTGCTCGTAGGACTGTTTTGTTGATCCTCGAGTCCTCCACCAAGGTATGAACTTCATCTTTGATTAAATACCAACAGATTTTGAAAAAATCAATAGTGAAACCATCAGGTCTGGGAGCTTTTCCATTCGGCATGGACATTACCACTTCCTCAACGTCCTACATTAATACTTCCCTAAGGAGCATTTTGATGTGATCCTGGTTGAGGATTGTGGGAATGTTTTTAGTGATTTCCGTTATGGCATGGGATCTTTCTACATGAGGTTCCTCGAGGAGCTTGATATAAAAATCGTTTAGCTCGCTCAAAATGTCTTCATGGGAATTAACAGTACTCCCATCCTCAATTTTTAGGTTGAGGATTATGTTGTTCCTTCGATGTTCAACCATGGATCGATGGAAGAAGGAGGAGTTCCTTTCCCCACATAGGAGCTAGCGGATTCTAGATTATTGCTGCCAGATATTTTACTCTTGCTTAGCTCTGCCTTCCCATTGTTTGTGAAGGTTCATTTCCTACTCTTTCATTTGGTTCATGATACCATGTTCAATGATATGTTTTTGAAGTTCCTCCATTCTTTGTTGCAGCTCCTTTTTTCTTTGATAATGTTACCAATGACTTCTTTGTTCCAAATTTTGGTTTTTTTTTTTTATATGCTTCATTTTTTGTTGGAATTGGTACATTCTAGTGTCGATCTAAAGTGGAGAGATTTCCCACTAGTTCTTCATGTTGCTTAGGAAGTCTGGATACTCTATCCAAAAGGATTGAAATTGGAAGGGTCGATTTTGGGGTGTTGAGGTAATATGCAACCTTAGAGCTATTGGCCAGTGATCATAACCTGTTTGAGGTAAGATTTGGAATTCAGTTTTCGAGGAGGTCAAATAGATTGCTTCTGAGATCAAAAATCTATTGAGCCTTGAGGCTATCTTCCTATCCCCGCCTCTTCTGTTGTTCCAGGTGTAGGTATCATTCACTGTCAGAATGCTTATCAGTCCCATTTTGTCAATAGTTTCTTGGGATATTTCAAAGTCTCTATCCAGCTTCCGTAGACTCCTTTATTTTATGACAGGTTAAGGACCATGTTGAAGTCTCCCCCTAAGATTTTGAAGGGATGAGGTATGATGTCAAAGATTCTCATAACCAAAGATAACATTTGAATCCTCTCTTCTGCCTAGTGGGGTGCATAGATGTTGGTTACATAGATGATTTCAGTGGTGCTTGTGATGTTGAGGAACACTATGATTGAGCTTATGGTTTCCAGTGAAGAAGTTAACTCATATTGAGAGCTCCTCCATAAAATGAATTTCCCACCTGCAAAACCAAAAGTTGCATTAGCTAAATAGTTGTATCCTTTAAAACAATCATTTTGCAGGGTCGGCAAGTTCTCCATTGCAAGCTTATCTGTGTTATAAGAGTCTTTTTTTCCTAGGGTTGTTTAAGCCTCTAATGTTCCAAGAGATGCAATTCATTGAGAAAGATGGGGGGTTAGAGTGAGAGATATTACCTTGCCCTCATTGACTAATCTTGCTTCTTGCTCCTAGAGGAGTTAGTATGTTTTTTTCCTCCCTCTCTTTCGGCTTGGACCTTTGGGGTTGTACTGATCTACTATGATATTTGATAATATTCATTTAAGAGCAATGTCTTATGGGGGTGTGTTGACTGTGCCCTATTTTAATTTCTCTTGTAACAGATAGGCCCCTTCTATTTTTTGGATATACTCCTTGGGTATGACAGACAAGCCACCTTTTTCCTATTCATCTGTTATTGATATGAGATCAACGCCTTCGAGAGCTTCTTCTATTGTATGGTCTTCAGCTGAGATTTCTGATGTTACCAGGTCCATGTCAGTGTCTTCTAAGGTCTAGCCATTCTCAGTGTGGCAGTGCCCAAAGTTCTCCCCTGGAATTTGATTTTTAACTTTTGAGTTTTAGATTGGTGTTTTGCTTCCTTCCTCGGCATGTTCATCTGAGGTTGGTTCTTCTTTTTCTTCTTGTTGGGCTTCGAATTTTTTTTTCTTGGTTGATTGTTGTGGGCCTTACTTGCCTTAATTCTTTTTGTTGTTTCTATTTTTGGGTCCAACCTTGGTGTAGCCTTGTTCATCTGCCTTCTTTTGCGTTTGTGTGTTGGCTTGTTGTGATTTATTCTAGGGGTAGTCTCTGAATAAGTGCCCATGCTCATGGGATTTTATACATCTAAATGGTATGTGCTCATAGTCTATGTTCTGGAGCCATACTTCATCTCGGAATACCATCTTGATGGCCTCCCGTAACGCCCCAAAACATCCATGTAGACACATATTCTTGCATATGAGACATAGTATCCATTCCTGGTACCCTCTGACATTTTAATGTATTCCCCCAACTCATCTCCTATTCCTTTCAGCACAGAGGATGAAAAGTAGTCCATGGGTAGTGAGTAAAGTCTGACCCATACAGGGACCCTGGTGAAGTCCTCCTTTTCAGTGTTGAATTTTTCCTTCCAATACCTCATGTAAAGACCTATTGAATTGAAGAAATATGGGCGTCCCTCGAAAATATGGTTTTTCTCTTCCAAGAGATCGAATATGACTACGAAGAAGCCTTTAGATCCTAACTGCAGTTGTATCTCTCCTTTTGGGCGCCATTTTTTTTAATCCACAAATTTACTACTTTTTATGTGGGTTAGATCCCCATGAACTTGCAGATGATGGCATGCTACTGTAGAAGTATCTATATGTTGCAATGTATGGGTCTTGAATCTCCAACACTATTATTTTTCACCTTGGGTTTTCATTTCTGGTTGGTCCTTTTTTGAGGCCTCTGAATTTCTTCTGCGATAGACAAGTCGGCTCTAAACTTCGTTGTGCACTATGAAGTCGAGGTTCCATTTGGGGAATTTTTTTATGCCTTTTTACCCAAGTCGATTTCTCTGGGTTTTTTGGATGATTGGAAGGAATTGTAAGTCGTAATCTTGGTGAAGAATGACTCATCAAGTTCCCTTCCTTTACTTGTCACCACATCTCGAAAGGAGGGGGCATCAGAGCACAACCCCCCCCCGCCCCACCTCTGTCATGGTTGAACCGAGCAAGATGCTCAGAAGCCCTACTGATAGAGAGAAACCCTACCCTCGCGCTCTCCTATGACCTAACCTAATTATAGGTGTTGGGATATTTGGAAGGCTAGAAACCAAGTCATTTTTTGGGATAAGCCTCCTTCGATTTTTCATATTTTCTTAAAAATCATGATTTGGTTATCTGATAAGGGGGTCTCTGGGAGGCCTGATTTTCATCACAAGACCCTACCTTATCCTTTACAACTATTATTCCCTGTTGGTTTCTTTGATGGAGTGGCACAGGATAGCAGATGTGGATGTGGGGTCTAGATGTGATTACATCTCCATATTCCTTTTTACTTTTCTTGGTTTGGTGGGACTGGAAAAAACCAAAAGGTGGAGTTAATGGTTCTTTTTGGACTGATGATTTTAGCCAGGCATATTCAAATCCATTCCCTCTCTGTATATGGTGAATCAAAATCTATTCTTAATGTGGTGGTTGGGCGATCTATTATATCCAATCCTTCTTTTTCAGTCTAGTTGAATTGCATCTTGCATTTGAAACTATCTTTTGAACATATTTCCTTCTCACATATTTTTAGGGAGTGCAATCAAGTTGTGGGTCTTGTCTCCAAAAAGGGTTTTCTCAATGTTCCTCATTTGATTTATTACAATTTATTTGTGGTTGGAAAACATATGTTGGATGGATGCTTTGATGTGCCTTACTTGGTACTCCAGGATTTAGTCTATCTTCATTGGTTTTTTGGCTTCTACATGTGCACGTTTTTCCTAATCAAATGTTGCATATTGTTTTCTCATCATTTAGCGCAGGATGCGTAGACTGGTTAGATAATAAAAAAATTGTCCTGAGCTGCAAGTATTTGTTTTGTGACTATGTGGTCAATGGGATTACCGTCATAAATATGTTCTTTTTTAGCATTCTACAGACATGGTATTTCTTTTTGGTTGGTATAATGGCATATTTTTTGTTTATGGCTTATAAATACATATTCCCATTATGGTCACAGTCCTTGTACTAGATTTTGAATATGTAAATTTTTAATAGAAGTTTCAGTGTTTTTTTCTTTCTGAAAAATAAAATAAAAATAAAAAATAAAAAAATAATAATTAAATCTCAAGAAGACTAGAAGTTGGTGGATGTTAAGGTCCTAACCATTATTCATTATTAGTATATTGGTTAGAATTAATGGTAGGTTACATTATGCTCACTTTATTTCTTATGTATAATGAAGGAGATTCATTTGTATTACATCTTATCTTGTGTATTAGATATATTGTAAAGGGAGTTTCCCCCCTTGAAGTGATTTCTTATTCATTAACTCTTTATCATTGTAAAGAGGTGGAGTTACTTCTTTCTATTTTTATGCTATCTAGGGAATTTGGTTAATAACATTTGATTTCAAGGAATACAATCCTTACCTCCTTCAAAATTAATCATCCTAAATTTTCACTATAACCTTTTTGTTTCAAACTATCAAATTTTCATTTCAATGAAGAGAATTAGAAAATTACTTACAATAAAAAAATTCAAATTCAAATTCGATATACTTTTCAAGTTACAACTTATGAAAGTTAGGGTTTTTTTACTAGTCTTGAATAAGCGTTCTTAGTAAAATAGTGATATTTGATTATAGAAATATCAAAATTGACTACAGCGAGCTTCATTGGAAATAGTATCATCCATAGTGTCTTAGGTCCAAATTTCAAGAGCATATCATAAAAATTAGATAAGTGGTAACCTATACAAGTTCACTCTTCTAAAGGGGCAAACATGATACTACAAGCTGAAATTTTAGACCTAAAAGGGGTTGAAATTGTAGACATACATCAGCATAAATGTCAACCAATAGGATGTAGGTTTTATTAAGACTACACAATTAATTGTTGCAAATAGATTCTTAACAAAACACAAAATTTTCAATGGAAAATACATATATTACATAGATATTTTACCTCCCCATGGTGAGTGTGAATCAAAAAGATTTCCAACTGACCATGAATTGTAATCATCACACGATAAGGAGGTAGGGTTCCCACATTTGGCAGCTTACATGGTATATATGTTGCCACCATCCCTTCTTTCATCACAAGATCACATTTAAGGTATCTAAAGCATTAGGAGTTGGACTATCTATGGCTTCATAGAGTTCACACTCTTTGATTTGAGCACAAATTCATGGATCTAAGCAATAAAGTACACAACCATCATTTTAAGAAGTGGAGGATGTCTTGTTGAATCTTTCATTGAAAATTACAACTAGGTCTGGTAGCCTTTAAAACATGGCATTGGCTCCTAGGCTCTGGCAACGCTTTATTGATGACTACTGCTAGAAAGCGCCATGCAATCACTAGCATTCACGGTCGCCATCAACCCCTTAGGATCTCAACTTTTAGTTATAATTTGTGTCTCTCCTCTATGTGGATCTTTGTCAATCAGGTTTGGTCTCCTTCTTCACTCTCCCTGCAACACATTTCAAGACTGGCTCCTTTTCCTAACCTCTCTTCTTGCTTCGTTTTGGAATTGCGGCTCCTGCTTCTCTATCCCCTTAGTCAGCTTGGTTTTTGTCGCAGGTTTCCTCACATCCGCCTCCTCACAATTTTAATCATCTCCCCCTAATTTTAGTGGGAAGAGTTAGCCTCTATCTGGCCTATTCTTACATACAATCTACTCTCTCTTATCAACAACCATCTTTCACCCCCCTAATTCTCAAACAAAAATGGTTTGACGTTGCACAACTCCCTCCATTGTGACTCAACATCGTGGTAGATCAACTTAGCCCCTATCTCCCACCTCACCCACTCTACATGCCTCTTGTGCTCAGGATTCTTCTAGAACTACGAGGGATCGTTATCAATGTCTCATTCCTAAGGCCATGCAGCAAGCCATCACTAACATCAAAGAGAAAGTTCGCCAAGCCAGATAATTTATGCCAGATCATCATGTGGAGTGTGAAACGCAGGATTGGATTCTCGATACTAGAAACTCCACCAAGGTGCAGACCTCTACATACATGAAGAATATCAACATGTACTGGCATATAAGCATGTTCATGGGTTGGTTTCTCACCAATAGGGTTAGAGAATGAAACTCGAGATTGGATTCTCGATACTAGAAACTCCACCAGGGTGCATACCTCTACTTACATGAAGAATATCAACATGTACTAACATTTAAATTGCTCGAGTTATCACCGACGAGGCTAACACCCAACAGGATCTCATCAACTACATCTCAAATCTCCTAGACATAATGGACAACATGGAGAATAAGATTAGTGACAAGGATGCAAATCTCAAGTAGATTATGGCCACCACTTAGCCTCAGTTAGCCACACCCTCCATCTCATGCTCAACATCCTTCAAATTGACATCTCTTGTGCAACTTCAGGCAAAATGAAAGCCCTCTATGTTCAATCTTTGTTCTTCTAAATGTTTCAAAATTTATTTCGGTTTTTTGGCCTATGTAATTTTGTCTATGTAAATCCTTGTGTATGGTTTAAAATGTCAGACCTTCAAGTTGAAAGCAATAAGGGCAATATGAAAGATTTTCTTTTGTGTTATTGGATTGGCCTCCCTAGTAGCAAATCAAATCACTCCATCTATATTGTACTTTAATTTTTTCTTGAAGTAATATAATCTAAATCCTTTGGTCTTACAAAAAAAGAAAAAAACATAGAGATTTTACCCTAGAAACTCAAACTAGGAAAATTAGATTTTTTTTTTCAATATATGCATCTTTACAATATTATAATACCTTACTTATATATATATATATATAGGCATCCTTAAACTACTAATCGATTTACCCTTGATTAAAATACAATTGCAGTTTTCTGACCAACAAAAACTACAAAACTATGAGCTAAACCACTTTGCAGCACAAAACCCCTAAAATTAAAATTTATGTACTAAAAACCACACTAAAAACGGACACAAAAAATCACCCAACAAACATTGTTAGGGGCACTAAATCCTTGTGACCCCCTGTTGTGATTGACACAATATACAAGGCGTGAGAGTTATTGTGGAAAAATTATAACACACACCAACGTACGACTTCTCCAAATTAGGGTCTTAAAAGGTATGTTATCTTGAATTTACCATAACCTTTGATTAAGAGATTTTTTGGGGGTGATAAAAAAGTGTGATAAATTTAAAAGTGTGTGTTATTGTTCACCGATATAGCAAAGAGTAATGTAAAAAATTCTACACCAATTAAATTTCTAAAGAGTTCAATCATGACTCATGAAGAAAGGGAAGGCACACATAATTAGTTGTTTAATTTGGAAAAGCAATTTAAGGAATTGAGTAATAAGTGAGTAATAAACGTTGATTTGGTAAACTCACAAAGGAAAATAAAATAGAAGATGGATCAAAAGATGGAGTAGGTGAAATCAAAGATGGTGGATAGGCTCATATAGATAGTATATTAAAGGCTCCCTAAAAATTATCATGCGACTAAAGGAAATAATGACAATAAAGGTAGTTGCAAGAATTTTTCAGAGAAGATCACATCAAAATGCATTTGTCCACGTGTTTCAAACCATCTAAATAGAGATGATGGCTAGAAAATTATAAGGTGTTGGGTCCCAGCCCTTTCCTCTTTATGTTTTTGTTTTTATCTTTAAATATTTGTATATTTAATAATAATAAAATTATGTCTTTTTATATATCGAATTCTATTTCTATTTTTAGTATCTTTCTATATTCTATTTCTTTCTTTTTTAATTTAATTCATTTCTAGTTTTCATCCTTTCTTATTTGTTTTATTTTATTTTTATAACTTTTATAGCTTTGAGTTTTGCATTTTCTCTTATCTTATTTTAGTCATCTTTAATTATTCTTAGTATTCCCCTCTCTAAACTTCTTATTCTTATGACTTCCTTCCCTTTTATACCTTTTATTGCTTGTCCTTTTCTTTTTTCTTTCTATTGTTTGTCTTTTCCTATAATCTTGATTATTCTTTGATATATATATATTTCATAAATTATTTTAATAATTATTTTTTCCTTAGTATATTTACTTTTATTAGTCCTTTATTCTTTTTATATTATTTATTTTTTAGTCAAAAACTAAATAAAATATTTAGTCAAAACTAAATATTTATCATCCTTCCAACTAAAATGAAATATTTTATTTAATCAAACCAATATTTATTTTAATTTATTATGTATTTAATCTTAATATTTAATTATAAAATTTATTTAGTCAAATCATATTTAATTTTATTCAAAACTTGAATAAATAAACAAAGAAATAAATAAAACTTGAATAAATAAATAAAATTTGAATTTAGTCATAAATCTATTTATCTATAACTAAATTTTATTTAATTAATCCAAACACAATTTGGTTAAACCATTGGGAGACTAACCAGAATGTTGCATTGCAAAACATTAATAACATTAAAAATATTGTTACTTTTAAGTTCAAAGAAAAAATGTCGTGTGAGAAAGATTTAGCAGCTAAAAGAAAATTAAGATATTTTAAGGAGGTCATCAACCCCACTCTAGAAGATCAAAAGTATCTCTCTGTTTTATCTAGCTCAAAGAAGAAAATTAATATAGCCAAGATTAAAACTAACTCTCATGAGCCCCATAGTGAAATGGGTCGTTTGGCAGTTCCTAAAACACCACAGATGGAAAGGTTCTGCCATCTCTGTGAGAATACGAACATCGAGGATGAAAATCACTTCCTCTTAGAGTGCTCCGCGTACAACCACATTAGATCTCAATTTCAAAATCTTTGTTGCAATACTGACCTTCCTAGCCTTTTATGTTGTCAAAAATAACAGTCGGAAGCTTCTCTCCAAAGCTTTTCGAGCATAGGAATAAAATCTTAAATCAAACTAAATAATTCGTTTTTTTAGGTTCGATAGACCAAAGTTTGGTCTCAGTGCACTTTAACCACCATCATCATCATCAAATAAATAAATAAAATATTGATTTATCTATTTATTGAAAATTAAATATTTACCTATTTATTTGATTTTTGTTTATCCTATTTTGATTTTAATGTATCATTTAAGTATGACCAAAATATTAACCTATTTTATTTTCAATATTTTTATTTAATTACTAATTATAATTTATTATAAAAAAAAATCAAATTCTTGATCAATAGTTACTATCATTATATAAATTAAAATATTTTATTAATAAATAATAATTTCTAGTCAAAACTAATTGTTAGATTCTAACACTCAAATATTAATTCTCTACATCGTTATCCTTATTTAATCTGATGCCATGCTCAGATTCTCCATCTTGTCCTGATTGTCTGAAACGCGTCGACAAATGAATTTTGGTGTGATCTTCTTTGAAAAAATTACTGCAACTAAGATATTTATGTGGTGATGATCTTGAAACCCTTATGTTGGAAATTTCTCCACATTAGACATTTTTGTCTTTGAGGTTTCCAGTCTAAACCAAGGCTCATCATCAAGACAAAAATCTAGAAAAAACAAATAAAAAATGTATAATATAAATAGAAAGATCCAGCAATAAAAAATAGCCAACAATATAAAATCAATTTAAATAAGTAAAATTAATATATATAAAATATTAATTTAAATATGAGTTAAATGTATATATTAATTTAAAATATGCATTAATTAAATTAATATATTTAAATATTAAATAAATATATATTATATTAATTAAATTTAATGGGAATGTAAAAAAAATTAATTATAAAAAAATTATTTAGATCGACGTATAAATTCTAATATAACTATAATACATTGACCTAAATAATTTATAAATAATTAAAAAATGCTTTACATTCAACTTATATTTAATATATATATATATATATATATATATAATATATATATATATATAATTAAATTAGTATTTATATTAATTAATTTAGGGCGGTTGAGCATGGAACTTATGTATAGACACATGATAGATAATATCACATGCCTATAGGGGAGGTCTGAGGGAATGGCAACTTAGGGTTTCTGTAGATCCTACAACGGCAAACCTGAGTAGACTTCTGCAATATTGACATACCACCAGCAATACGAAAGGCAGCACATGACAAGAAGCAACGCGAGCAACATGAATACCCCCCAGGGGGAGGACGTTGCGCCTCCCCCCAACGCAAAAGATTCTCCTCAGAGGCGTGAGGAAGGAACTAGCTCGGCTGATCAAAATGGAGACAGAGAGAAGATAGATCCACAAGATGCCAAGGCGAACGACAGGGAGAACCCCCAGGTCACCTCAAATACCTGTAGACTGGTCGCTGCTAAACGCCCGAAAATAGAGCTCCCAAGTCATTGGATCAATGCTCAGATCCAGTACATGAGAGATCATGCATTGATAGGCAAATTCATAGGTATGTGGCCAACAGAGAAAGCGCTGCATGGCTGGATAGCAGCAAAGTGGAAGCCGAAAGGACACATAACATTGTAGCTAGGACCTAAAGGGTTCTTCACAACCATCTTTAACTGCTTGGAGGACCGAAACATAGTACTAGATGGTGGCCCCTATTTTTCAACGCGGCTGGCCTATTTTTGAGGGGATGGGTGGAGCGCTTTAATCCAGACAAAGAAGATCTCAGCTAGGCGCCAGTCTGGATCCGTCTCTACTCACTCCCAATGGAATATTGGGACAAAGAGACATTACAAACCATAGGAAATGGTCTCGGTGAATTTGTCAAAATGCCAGAGGAAACAAAACTCCGAAGATATACCTCCTTCACCCACATTTGCGTTTATATGCACCTTAGCAAGGCACTTCCGGATGCGGTAAGTATTTTTCATGACGATGTTGAATGGGTTTAATTAATTGATTATGAACATGTGTCATTCAGATGCAGAAGATGCCATGCACTGGGTCACCTGTTTTGGGATTGTCCTCTAAACCAGAAACCCTCGAATACCACTGCCTCTGAGGAGCCAGATCCGACTGGCTTCACTAAAGTTGCCAATCGTAGGAAAAATCACAAGAAACCTGCTACAATCCCTAAGAAGCCTCAAGCCAATTCATGAAAACCCTCTACGAGCAACAGTTTTGAAGTGTTAGCCCGACAAGAAGTACACAACCCTGAGCCCCTTGTCCCATCTGAGAAGGATCCCATGATGAACAAACAACCTGCACATTCTGATCCCAAAAAAATCCCAAAATAACCATTACCCACAGATCCTTCCTCCACGGCCATGTGCACAGTCCCAACCTGTTACTCGCACGGAATGGAGGTAGACAACTCACAACCTGGCCTCTCCAGGGCAACAGAAACAACAGAAGACATAAGTGACACACAACATATGGAAGAAGAACCAGAAAGCATAGACATTGGGGATTTGGATATTCTTGGTCTAAAGTAGGCATGCAAAATAAAAAATTATGATAAAATCCCAGAACGACAGTTGGAGAATCTGGAAGTAATTCTCTCCAGAGCTCAAAGGAAAAAATCCCTAGGTATTCAAGCTGGAGGCCTTTGGGATGGGAAAAGCATAATCAAAGATAACAAAAAGAGATGGACGAAAACTGATCTTCAACGCACCATACGCATTGGGGAAATGCTAGTGGAGTCAGGTAGGTACTCCAAGCTCACAAAGTATTACAACTCTCTCTCCAACCTTCCATCATGAAGCTAATCTCATGGAACATCAGGGGGCTCAATAGCCCTGGGAAATGCAGACTGATTAAGAACATGATAAAGCAAGATAAACCCCAAATTCTCTTTCTGTAGGAAACTAAATGCAACTCCATCTCTCTAGACCGAATTGTGGCAAAAGTCGGCCGGGTAGTATAGCAGTAGCAGTAGATGCTTCTGGCGCCTCAGGAGGCTTGGCAATCATCTGGGATGCACGCACCATCGATCTCAACAACATTCATGCAAACAAGCATTTCCTTCAAGCTACTTTCCACATTATAGGAACCAGTATACATGGTCACATAACTAATGTATATATTTCCCCAGGAAGCTATGCATAAGGTAGAACTTCTGAATACCCTTTCCTCAATCAATATTGATAGGTCTCATCCACTCTAGATCACTGGGGGTGACTTCAACATGATAACCAAGATGGAAGAAAAGCGAGGAGGAAGGAGTAAACTGGACAAGGAAAGGAACAATCCAAAAGAATACATTCAAAGCAATTGGCTTATTGACATGCCATTTAACAATGGCATTTTTACGTGGAATAACAAAAGAGTTGGTTCGCACCAAATTGCGTCTCGCCTGGACAGATTCCTAATCTCTGACAATGCAATCCACTTAGGGGGATACCTTTAAGCTTCAATCCTGCCGCTGACAGGCTCAGACCATTGGCCAATTTCTCTCCAATGGTCTCGACTAGGTAATGCTACCCGCAGGCCGTTTCGCTTCGAGGCTTTTTGGATGGCACATCCGGATTTTGTCAATCTGGTAAATTCGGAATGGATCAACTTCTCTTCGCCAAATGGTACAAGCATGTTCAAATTTCAGCAGAAGCTTAAATACCTCAAGAGTAAAATAAAAAAATGGAACCATTCTTCGTTTGGTAACATTTTCCAGGCTCAGACTTCTCTAGATCAAGATATGAAACAGTTGCAACAACGGATCATCACAGAGGGAAGATCAGAGGAACTTTTGGAACAGGAAAAGTCTCTTGAAACTTAGATCTCAGAGAGGGCCAAACAAGAAGAAACGCTCTGGAGGAAAAAATCGAGAATCAGGTGTCTAAAAGAAGGAGAAAAAAAATTTCACCATTCCACTATTCAACGTCGAATGAAAAACAATATTACTCACATCCAAAATGAGCAGGGGGTAAAAGTGGAAAAACATGAAGAAATTGAGCTCGAACTTCTTAGCCACTTTAAGCAAGCTCATCAAGAACCACAGGTGGACAGAATGCAAGCTATAGGAAAAATCACAGAGAACATCCCCAAACTCATCACAGAAGAGCACAACGAGCTCTTACTCAGGCCAGTCGACTTACAGGAAGTGGAAAATGCAGTCCATCAACTGAAAGAAGGCAAGGCGCCGGGGCCAGACGGATTTATCTCCAAATTTTTCCATAATTTATGGGAGCTAATTAAATTGGAAGTCTGGCAGATTGTTAAGGAATCAAGAACCATGAGGTGGATGCTTCCGGCTATGAATGCCACATTCATAGCCCTTATCCCAAAGGAAGCTCATTCTAACACCCCTGACAAATTTCGGCCCATTGCCCTGTGCAACATCATCTACAAGATAGTTTCCAAAATCGTAGCATCAAGACTCAAATCGCTGGTACCACTTCTCATTTCGCTGGAGCAGTGAGGATATGTAGAAGGTAGGCAGATTATGGATGGCATAATCCTCACTCACGAAATCATCCACTCCCTGAAGCACTCCAAGAAATCAGGGATGCTACTTAAAATTGACCTCTCAAAAGCCTTTGACAATTTAAGTTGGATGTATATTCAAAAGACCCTATCTGCGTTTGGTTTCTCCCCAACTTGGATTCGTTGGGTCATGAGTCTCATCTCCTCCTTTTTTTTCTCAATTTTGATCAATGGTATCCCCTCATCACCTTTCCAGCCTTCCGAGGGTATCAAACAGGGGGACCGTCTTTCCCCCTTCCTCTTTGTGTTAATGGCGGAAGGTCTTGGCCGCAGTATTAAAGCTGCTCTATTTTCCCAGAAACTAAGAGGCATGTCATTTCCTAACACTCCAGCCTTCACTCATCAGCAATTTGTGGACGACAATATGCTTTTTGGTCACCCTTCAGTCCAGGAAGCTCGACAATTCAATTCACTATTGACGGACTTTTCGGAGGCCTCTGGCGCAAAGATAAACAAGGCCAAATCTCAAATCTTCTTTTTTCATACCCCTATTGTCACCTAAGCTTCTATAGCCCGTATTCTTGGATTCTCAATTGCTGTTCTCACTTCCAAGTATCTTGGCGCTCCTATGAATGACTCAACTATGAAACACTCCTCTTGGAGAATGCTCTTAGAAAAAATGGAGGCGTGATTATCTTCCTGGACTCATAGGGCTCTCAATATGGTCAGTCGCCTTGTCTTAATCAAGGCGGTTCTGCAATCCATGCCGCTGTATCTCTTCTCGATCCTAGCAGCACCCAAATGGGTTCTCAAAGAGATCAAATGCCTACAGAGATCCCTCCTGTGGGGCAACTTAGATCAAAAACGCAAATGGGCCCTAGTCAATTGGGACACAGTTTGCCTGCCAAAGCTTGCTGGTGGAATGGGTCTGTGGGATCCTTACCACAGCAATATGGTTATGGGTGCCCGCATCTGGTGGAAATGGCTTGCTATGCCATCCACCACTTGGGAATCCCTATGGACTGCAAAGTATGCCAATAGTCGACCCACTGAATAATTAATAAGAATTTCAGAAGTCAACCCAGGTTCTCTAATCTAGAATGCGGCCAAGAAACACAAGCTCTTAATTTAGCAGCATAGCTTCTGGGAAGTGAAGGACGGCAATACAACAAGGTTTTGGGACGACTCTTGGCAGCAGCGACCCAAACTAAAGGATTTGATCTCACCTCATCAAATCCCGGAACAGGAAATGCAAACCTATAATACTGTCAAGCACTTCTGGCTTCCTTCCACATTGCAAGGGCACAGGCAATGGTGTAGCACGGACCACATAATAAGACAGGGAACGGACTCAGCTCAACAGATTCTCAGTACTTAATAAGCAAAGAGAAGAATACAATACTCAGAGGAAAAGGATATTCTTAGATGTGGCTATGAAGAAAAAGGATCCTTCACAACTAGGGAGGCTTATCACATCATCATAAAGGAACACATTGTCAAGGACCCTCTCTGGAATAAAATATGGGACCCCAAGATTTGGTCGAAAGTCTCGACCTTTCTTTGGCTCTTATGTCACAATAAAATTCTTACTTGGGACAATCTCAGGAAGAGGAGCTTCCAAGGCCCCTCCATCTGTCCCAACTGCAAGCAAGAAGAGGAAACCACTTAGCATCTGATGAACTCTTGTCCATTAGCGCACAAGCTCTAGGAAAAGGTCAGCTTTAGATGCCAAAAGGATGGAAGGACACAAGGATATATAGTTTCCATTGTTCGCAACTGGGCAAGGAACCCATTCAAGAGCAAGTTGTTAAACTCCTTATGGAAGCTTATACCGGGTTTTATCATGTGGACACTATGGAAGGAGAGAAACCGGTGAATCTTCAAGGACCAATCTATGCCCTTGGAATCTCTATGGAATACAGTATGTCAAAATATCAGGGAAACACTACTTCTACAAACATGGTCTGAGGAAGACTTTCCCTCTCTCCCATTGGAAAGAATCATATGGACTAATTGGAATCTATAGTGGAACCAAGAAATGATAATCAACAGAAAAACTCAAGAAAGAAGCAGAACACCAGATAAGTGGATTCCTCCTCCCTATCACATGTTCCAGCTAAACTTTGATGGAGCCTCGAAAGGAAATCTAGGAAAGGCTGGATTTGGAGGAATATTCGGAGATCATAAGGGAACTCCTATTCTAACCTATTTAGGCTCAACTGGATGGGACACCAACAACTCGGCAGAGTTAGAAGGATTATGGCAGGGACTCATTATAGCCCAAAAACAGGGCATATTCCCGCTTGTTATAGAGGGAGATTCACAAATTCTCATAAATATGGTCACCAAAATGCTGCAAGGAACAACCTCAAGTAAGGTGAGCAACAGCTGGAGAATGGAGAGTCAACTAAAACTTATCGAAATTTGGCTCTCCTCCCACAAAGCGATCAATCTCAAGCACATACCCCGGTAGGGAAACAAAGTAGCTGACCTATTGGCAAATGTAGGAGTGGAAAGTGGAAAAGATCTCCATACAGGTACACTCTCTACTCTAGCCATTGAACAACAGATGTTGGAATATCAGGAATTAGTAAAGAATGAAATGGCTCAGAAGGAAGAAGCGCACCCGGAGGCGGGTGATCTCCAAGAACATTAATGGCCACCCAACGGACCTCCGACGATCGCAGAATGGGGAGACCAAAGGGCAAGGCCTTTACATATAACAATATGTGATTGCGATCAGATTGCATCACAATATCACATTGGCGGAAACTAAGGGGCAGAGCCTTTACTATAGCAATATGTGATTGCGATCGGATCACATCGCAATATCGCATCGACGGAAACCAAGGGGAGGAGCCTTTACATATAGCAATATGCGATTGTGATGAGATCGCATCGCAATATTGCATTTGCAGAAACCAAGGGGCGGAGCCTTTACTTATAGCAATATGCAATTGCAATCAGATCGCAGTGCAATATCGCATCGGCGGAATCCAAGGGGCGGCGCCTTAACATATAGCAATATGTGATTGTGATCGGATCACACCGCAATATCGCATCGGCAAAATCCAAGGGGCGGAGCCTATACACCTTCATCTGTGCGATGCAATGATGCAGACCCGATGGTATTCTTAATATTATTTGATAATATTTGTTTTCACTGTTTGTATGATTGACCAACGAATCTGTTGTTTTGTTGTCGCTTCTGGTGGCGCTGTGTTGAATCCTTTTCAGGGTTTTACTTCAAACCATGGATCTGAGTCCTATGTATGGGTTTCCTTTGGTGACAGCCCCAGGATATATAATTAGTCGTTTGCCATGTCAAACTGGCTTCCCCAATCTGGGGCAGTTTAGACCTTCTTTGATGAACTCTAGCAACAGTGGTTGAGGCGGGGCCTCGGTGTAATTTTTTATTTTTTGTTTTTATTAATAAAATTAGCCTTACATAAAAAATTAAAAATAAATAAATAAATTAAAAATTAAAAAAATTAATTTAGGGCCATTCATTTCCCTGGTTGAAAAAAATAAAAAGCCTTTAATAATGCTAATTTCACTCGTTAAAAATGCCCACGATGGATTGAAAAATTGTGTAAAAAAGTGATAGCTTTATTTTTAAAAAGGCCAAGCATGGATTAAAGAGCTTTTAGGGCTGTTCATTCCACTTGTTTAAAAAGGGCGGGGATTAAAAAGCCTCTTTTGGTGCTCTTTTCACTTATTTGTTAGGTTAATTAGTAAAGGAAACTTTTTTATTTCGACGTAAAGAATCTGAAAGGTAGATATCTAACTTTAAATAAATAAATATTTTTAAAATATTTTTTTAATTAAAGTTTATTCAAACACCCAGAATATATTTTTATATATAGCATCGTTCTTCCCTAAGTGGGAATAAAGCTAATACCTAATCTTTCTTTATTCTCTAAATTGTCTTTTCACAGTGTGGTTGTGAGATAGAGATGGGAATGGGTTGTATACGAGAAATCATGTATTTATTTAAGAGGATAAGTTGATGATTTTTTTTTGGTTCACGGACACTTTGTCAAGGGGTGGTCGCTACATCCACGAAAAAATTTGGGCTAATCAACCTCAAAGGGAATCTAGTCCCGCAACCCACTAGCAAGGGCTTCGGGTAGAATGGACCCTGTGACCTCCCAAACCGCGAGGCACTAATTTTGACCAATTGAGCTAACCCTTGGGGCTGATATGTTAATTATGTTATTTTAAGAATTTATTAGATTATTATAAAAAAAAATTATATGGAGATAGGGAATGGGTTGTATAGGAGAGATCATGTGGTTACTTAAGAGGACATTGGTTATATGATAGGTTTATCCTATGTTAATTATGTTATTTTAAGAGTTTATTAGATTATTATGAAAAACATGGTTTGTTAATTATGTTATTTTAAGAATTTATTAAATTATTATAAAAACCATGGTTAGTTAAATAGAGTAGTAAAGATCAAGGAGGAGAATTGTGGAGGTATGAAAAACATGGTTAATTAAATAGAGTAGTAAAGCTTGAGGAAGAGAATTATGGAGGTAAGTGTTAATGAAAACTCTAGATCATCTTGATTTCAAAATTTAGTTAGCCTTGACAATATTGGAAGGTGGTGAAATTTATTAGAATATCATGAAAAATGTGAAGGATGGTTATTTAAATAGAACAATTTATGATCTTAAATAACAAAATAATATTGAGAGGATGGAGGAGGAGAAAAGTGAAGTAATTGTTGCTGAAGACCTTAGATTTCAAAATTTATTAAGTCCAAAGAATAATGGAAGTGGTAGAGTCATGGTACAATTGGCTTAATATTAATTCATACTTCTTATCGACATAACAAGAGACATGTATAATCATGGCATTACACATTTTGGGGTTGGATACATGTTCATTTTCAATATATCAAAGTTTATTATTTCATAGTTCACTTGTGGGAATGGAACATACATGAGAGAATTCTAATCATTTCTCACAACCACCAAAAATAAACTCAAATTTAAATTTATTTTTACTTTATTTTATTTTGAACCTGTTATAACAACAATAATATTTTAATATAATGAAAAAATGTATATACAATTAAATAAAAGATAAAAATACTTTTTAAATTATAGAATAAACATTTTACTTTAAAATTATAGATAAACATTTTAGTTTTAGTTTTTAGATTATTTAAAAAATTTAAACAATATGCAAAATCCACATTACAAACTAAAAATATTTTTTTTTTAATATTTAAATTCTAATTTTTTTTACTCATTCTCTCTCCTTGAGTTTTATTATGGAATGATGTTTACTTCGTCGATAGGTGCATTTGCAGTACCAAATCATACCAACACTGACACTGCAATAGTTTTGATTAGGGTGTGGTCCTATTTTTATATCATTATATCACACTCTTATTTTTATATGTCGTAGTCTAAAAATTATGTTTTTTTGCCCTGAAATTTATTGGAAATTCTGACCATATTTTGAAAAAATCTAGTAGGGATTTTTGTAAATCCAAATAAAAGTTGTCAAAATTCATAATTTTAGGTGTCCTAGACGTGTTGAATCCATTTCCACCATCAAAAACATGAATCAAACAATTCATTTACAAGATTAAAAAAAAATTGCCGAAATTCCCACCACTTTTAACTATCATTCCTACTTATTAGATAATTCCTTTTTATATCATCATACCACACTACAACGCCATATTTAAAATTATGGAGAATTATATTGTTTTTCTTCCGACTCACTTTTTCCACTGAGTGGTAGTTTCACTTAGTGCACTTAGTGGTAGTCCTTACTAGGTAATTTTGTTTTCACATCCAAGAAATTTTCAGGTCGCATTTTTCGTATCTTAGTGGATATTTTTAGTTGGTTGGTTTTTATGGAAATTTCGACGAAATCGCATGTCCATAGAAAGGAGGTTGTGTGATATCTTTGCATTCCACGTAAAAAGTAAATTCACTATTAAGCATCATTCACAGTAATATTATTTTTATTTTCAATATCAATTAATTGTTTATAATATCATTTGTGGTTAATGTAAAGTTTAACAAATAAATTATTTTGATTTGTTTAATGAATTTGAAAATATTTGATTTTTTTAGTTTGAAGTACTTTATTCAATTTTTATTTCCATTTTTTAAGTAATCATCTAACACAAACACTAGTTATAAGAGATTTGATTTTTGACTCATTAAGGCTAGTTATAAGGGATTTGACTCTTGACTTATTATTGTGTTTGGGGTTGAATATTCAATCATAAAGTATGAATTGGGATCCTTTATTGTAACTATAAACTTGAGAGGTTTTGAAGTTTATATTATGTTGGTCAAAATCTTAGGGACTAAATTTCTTATAAAAGTTATTTTTCATATTTAATAAATAAATTAATTTAGTAATAAGCCCAAGGGATAGCTCAATTGGTCGAGTCCTGTTCTTAAATACTTCAATGGAGTCACAGCGTCAATTCTCCTTGATCCCTTGGTTAGGCTTAATTAAAAATATTCCCTTCGAGTTTATCTGCCAAATTTTTCGAAGAAAAAAAAAAAAAATAATAATAATTAATTAAAAATATGGCCAATTTCTAGAAAAAAGTAATTAATTAATTAAAACTCTTTATTTTGTTTAAAAAAAAACATTTACCTAAATTTTAAAGAGAAAAATATTCTACTACAAAAAACATCAAATTGAAACTATATTAAATATTTATAAATCAAATAAGTTTATTGTTAAACATTTTAAAATTAATATTTCAAAAATTAGTAAAATTCATGCAAGGTACAAAATAAGTATAAACCTCAAAGTTTCTACTAATTATAATAAAGCATTTTTAAAAAATCACATTTTTTTTTTTTTTTTGTAAGTCAGATATATATATTAGAGAACAAAATATGGTACAAAAAATCTACAGTTGCAGATCGAGACCTGAGTACACCAGGCCAAGCAACAGGCCACCAAACACTGGACCACAGTTAAGTATAACGAGAAACTGGAAAAGTCTGAAAGCCACCCGCACACCACGCAGGGTGGCCTGGCCAAAAAACTGCTATGCATAGCTTAAACCCAGACTAACTACACCATTGAAATTAGAAAGCATTCCGAAGAATGCTAAGTAATGTTCCTAAAAAACCACAAGGATGATCATCAAAACTAAAAAAGAAAGAGCAGACAACCCCGACTTACTGCGGAGGCTTCCCGAACCTGATCGCAGTGTCCAAGCCCTGTTCCAGGACGTGCTTGTCCACTCTTTCCTGTAGGGATCGATAATTGTGAATTTCCGCCGGCACTTCCTTCTGCTTACCATCAGAGCTCGGGGGATCCAGACTCAGCGTCTGTCGCAACAGTTTAATGAGCACGATTACCTTCTTGTTGACAGTCTCTGCGACCTCATGCACTGCCGAGATCTTGTCATCTAGCGCTTCACAGATCTCGAACAAATCTCTCATTTGGCCTTCCGAGATAGGGTTCCCCCCTCGGGACTGCTGGTGCTCTGCCTCCTTGGATTCTAGTGCTCTTGCCAACAGGGTCTTGATCTGCCAAATTTCCACTTGGGTACGCATGAATTGCGTGGCTCACCTTGCTGAGGTACCCGGGTTCGAACCAGTCTACCTCCCGAGCAGTATCCTCCGCAGTGCGCGACCGTTCCTCCTCCTTAACTGCAGCTTCCCAATCAGCAATTCGACGTTTGTTCCTTGTAGTCGATCGTGTCTCATAAATGCTTCTTGCAGACTGAAGCTCCTGGTTCACAAATTTACCTCTGCAGCTCCCACTGTCCCTGTTGCCCTGGTTCTCCATCGCTTGGTAACCAACGCTGAGCTAGGAACAAAGGAAAACTAGAGCGAAAACCTTAGACAGAGTGACGGCTTCGTCACGCTCGCTGTTTATTAAAAAGCCGCTCTCCTTAAGATCTCCCGAGGTGCGTCTCATCTCCCGAGAAGTCGTGGGAGTACCAACTTCATAATTTCTTTTGATGGCTTTGAATGCTGCTTGATGCCTCCAAATCTGATAATGAATATTGTGTCTACCTAGATGAGTGTAATCGTGCCAAGAGTCCATCCTGCTGAGGAGGCCGCTGCAGTAGTCCTTTCGGTAAATCAGAATGCTGTTATTCTCTGTGTACTCCTTTCGCTGCCATAAATGCTTTTGCCGCTCATGTCCCTTCGCCTTGTGCCAACTCTCACCTCTCTTCTCGTCTCCCGATTGCTCCATTTGAGGTGCCATAACAAATATGCCGATTTCCGGTTAATCCTGGTTTAAGTTGCCCACGTCTTCTCTTGCCAGCTGTAAGCATCTCTCCTTAAGACATGGATTGTCCACGTGCTTCCAACAACTGTCCCATCCCCTGTCTTGGTTGTCAATGATGTAGTTTGCCAAGTAATCAGCCAGCCCATTAGCCTTGCGCCTCACCGTTTGAAAGACTAAACCTTTCATTTCGCCAATTAGTCGAGCAATGTTCTCCGTCACCTTGGCTAGCCTCTAGTGTCGAGTGGCTTTGCAGGCCTGAGTTCCCCCCTGAATTTTCTTGGCAACCGAGATAGCCAGGGACGAGTCGCCTTCCACCACCACATTGCTGTTATGTGAATCCTTTAGAATTCTCAGCCCTTGTTCTAACGCCGCGAACTCCATCTCATTGTTTGTGCCTTCTCCCAACGCCCTGCAGTAAATACGCACTATTTCTCCTTTCTGGTCCCTGATAGCACCTCCAATGCCAGCTTTTTCGGGGTTGCCTCTGGAGGCACCATCAAAATTCAACTTCAGACCTCCCTCTAGTGGGCGAATCCATCTGTTGACCTCCGAATTCGGTTGTTGCTGGTGCCTTGACGTTGTTATGCTGGTGCTGGCTTCCAGTTGAAAGCATCTCAGGATCTGTAAGTCTCGAGCCAATGGCTTCTCATTGGGATCCACCTTGCATTTTGTTTGAATTAATTGCTTAATATTTGTTAGAATGGTTACTTTAGAGTGCTCAATGTTTCTGTATTCATCCTGAAATACCCTCCTGTTGCGCTCTTTCCATATTGTCCACAATAAAAAACCTGGCATGGCTTTCCAGATGTTATTAACTCTCTGGTTTTTGGAAAAATTGATTTGCCAGTTTAGAATCGTATTATGGATGGATTCTCTGTCACGGTCTGATTTTTTTAGAATTTCCTCCAGCCATTTCCATAAATGGTTAGCCCATTCACAAGCATTAAATAAGTGGTTGATGGTTTCTTCTTCTCCTAAGCGCATTGGGCACCTGGATGGACCATCGAACCCTTTTCTGCGCAGGTTGTCCCAAGTCAAGGTTTTGTTCCTCATTAGAAGCCATAGGAATGTTTTAATTTTCGGCCAAAAAAGACTGTCCCACACTTTGTTGCACCATGGCACTGTTTCCGCTTGTTCTGCCTTTACTATCGTTTCCCTTGCTTCTTTTAGTGAAAAATTTCCATTGCCTGTCATACCCCACCTTAGCTGATCTTCTTCTTCGGTTTTTCTTATTTTTCTTGTAAGAATCTGACTGTTGAGTTGTTTTATGGTTTCATTTCCCTCCATGTTGTTATCCTCGTTGAGATGAATCCATTCTCTCCAGTTCGCATCTCTACTGCTTTGATCCCAGCAATGGCATACTCTGTTTCTGCCTTCATTCTGATTGATCTGTTTGATATAGCTTCGCTCTGGGGTGTCCAATTTTGGGAGTTGTTGCCATGCATCTTCCCAAAATAGGGCCAGCCTTCCGTTTCGAATCTCCCAGAAGCTATTTTCCTGCACAAGGCTCCGGTGTTGTCTGGCCAAATTCCAAATGGGTGAGCCCTCTGGCACCTCCTGCAATCTAATAAGATCCTGATTATTGCAATATGGGATGTATTTATATTTCCAGTGTCTGGCCCAGGGAAAATTGGGCTCTTTAATCCATCTCCACCATAGCTTTGCACCGTAGGTCATGTTGACGACTGAGGGATCCACTAGATTTAGTCCCCCCGTGTATTTCGGCTTGCATAATTTGTTTCAGGCTACGAGCGCCCATTTCCTTTTGTCCCCATTCCCACTCCACAGAAAGGATCTCTGTATAGCTCTGATTTGTTGAAGAATCCCCTTGGGAGCCGGTAGCATGGATAATAAGTACTGCGGTATTGCCTGTAACACCACCTTGGTGAGGATTAATCTTCTGGCAAAGTTGAGCGCTCTGTGCGTCCAGTGTCTGCATTTGTTTTCCATGTTGGCTATGATCTTTTCCTAGTGCACTTTCTGCCATAGTTGGAGAGTGAGGGGAGCTCCTAGATATCTTGAAGGCAACCTGCCAATCCGGAAACCTAGAAGTCGAGAAAGGTGAGCCTGAATAACTTGGTGAGTGTTGAAGAAGAAAATCGTGGATTTGGAGTAGTTGATTTCCATTCCTAAGGCTTTGCTGAAGAGGTCTAAAATTTCCTTGAAATCCAAGGCCTCTTTCACTGTGGGGTTGCTGTGTAACATAGTGTCATCTACAAATTGCTGATGGGTGGTAGCAGGGATGGCCGAGATAGGTTGAAGACCTTTGATAATCCCTTCAGCCTTCTTTTTGGCTATGATTTTGCTTAGACCCTCCATGAGGATGACAAATAAGAAGGGAGATAAAGGATTGCCTTGTCTTATGCCTCGCGAGGGTGAGAAAGGTTCAAAAGGGGCTCCATTAACTAAGATTGAGAACCTTGAGGATTTTATGAGGGCGAGGACCCATTTGACGCACTGCTTGCAGAACCCAAAAGCATCCAAAATGGCTTCAAGGTAATTCCAGCTCACCTTGTCATAGGCTTTAGATAAATCCAGCTGCATTAACATTCCTGCTTTTCTCCTTGAATGGAGAGTATGGATCATCTCTTAAGCAAGTATGATATTATCTAAAATTTTCCTTCCCACTACGTAGCCCGATTGCTCCTCAGAGATGATGCCCGGAAGAATGGGCTTCAGCCTGTTGGCCATAACTTTTGATATTATTTTGTAGATGACATTGCAGAGAGCAATAGGTCTGAACTTTTCAGGAGTATTGGCTTCCTCAACCTTTGGAATGAGCACAATAAAGGTCGAATTAATGGATTTGAGAATGGTTCGAGAGCGCCTGGAATCCTCAACAACATCCCACACGTCCTTCTTCATAATCTCCCAGCAGGCCTTGTAAAAATTAATTGTGAACCCATCCGGCCCAGGGGCCTTATCATTTGGCATGCTTCTGACCGCTTCCTCCACCTCTTCCAGAGTTATTTCCCTATTGAGGGCCCAGTTTTGCTCAGAGGTTACAGCGTTAGGAATGGCTTTAAGAAGTTCCTTAATGGCTTCCTCTCTATTGATCTGCGGTTCCTGTGCTATGGAATTGAAGTGAGTTGAGAGCAACTTTGAAATATCATGGTGGTTCTTCAATGTATCTCCATTACCATTTTCCATCTCTAGAATTTTGTTTGAACTTCTGTAATCGAGAGCAGATCTGTGAAAAAATTTTGTGTTCTGCTCTCCCTCTTTTAACCACTGTATTCTTGATTTTTGCCTCCAGAGAATCTCTTCTTGCCGACATCTATTGTGCCACTATTGGGTAAGAGTTTTTTCCTATTCTATAGTCTCCTCACGGTATTGCCCGACTGCCCACTCTCTGTGAATTTGTTCTAGCTTATCTTCTATAAGGGTTTTCTCCTTGAAGATATCTCCAAAAACTGTTCTGTTCCATTCTTTTATCTTGTCTTTAATAAGTCTTAATTTCTTCTGCAGATTAAACATTTTGGATCCCAATCCCTCCATAGGTTCTAACCACCAGTTCTCTACTAACTGTAGGAAGTTGGGATGATCCAACCAGAAATTTTCAAATCTAAAGGGTTTATTCCTTGGAGTTCCTTGGACAGCCACTAGGAGCGATACTAGCCAATGGTCCGAACCTCCACTAGGGAGGATGTCAGACTCAGCCAGGATGCCATCCATTGTGATGCTCTCCGAAATCAAGAATCTATCTAAGCGAGAGGCTATCAGTCTATTGCCCCATCTGCGATTATTCCATGTGAAATTGCCACTTTTGGTGTGTATGTCTACCAGTCTGGCATTTTCAATAAAACTAGAGAAAGATTCCGCATCTCTGTTAAGTTTCCTGAGACCTCCTTTCTTCTCTAGAAGGGATGTTATCATGTTGAAGTCACCCCCCAGAATACATTTGCACAATGGGTGTCTAAGAATAAGTCTATTTAAGGAATTCAGAAAACTAATTTTGTCTTCTATTTTCTGTGGTCCATAAACATTTATACACAAAAATGATTCAGAATTACCTGTGGGTTGAGCTTCCACAGCAATAAAATGCTTGTTCGCTTCTGAAGATAATATTTGTATGTCTCTTGTATCCCATATTGTGGCTAGGCCTCCTTCTCTGCCCTTGCTTTCGACTTCTAAGAAGTTTATGTGCCTTCCTAACTTCTTGGTGATCCTTGCCATATTGGAATTGCAACATTTGGTTTCCTCTAAGAACATGATTTCCGGTCTATATTTCTGGTGTTTGCGTTTCAGTAATCTATGCTTTGCTTGGCTGTTTAGCCCTCTTGCATTCCAAGATATGATCTTCATGATAAACTTTAGGTTTTATTGAAAGGACGGGAAGGCGCTCAGAGCCTTCATTTTCCCCGAGTTGATCATTAGCACTCCTAGCTCCTGCATAGCTTCATTACTTGTCTTTCAGCCCCTTTTCTTCTTGTGCCTTGAGCTTGAAGTGTTCCAAAGAAGACTCTTCAGATGTGACCCATTTCCTTTTGCGACCCCTAACCTTCTGTGTTGCCTTTCTAGTTCTACTTCCTGCCTTGCTGTAAACAGGTCGCTGATGGTTTTATTTTCTTCTTCCGAAACTATTTCTATACCTTGATTTTTCCAGTTCTCCACTATAATAGGTAGATTTAATCCTGCCCGGGCTATAGGCTAAAGCTTCCTCCAGCTCCATGTCTTCGCTTCCTCCATCACTGGTCAGCATGTCTGTGTCTTCCTCCGTCTCTTCTGGTCTCTCCCTCATTCGGATTTCGTTGTTGTTCTTATCCTCTTCCTCTTCCTTCCTGGTTTGTTCCTCCTTGTCTCCTGTCTCCTTCTCTGTGGCTTTGGTTTTCTGAGTTTCCTCTGAATCTGTCTCCAGATCCAAGATCTCGAAGGTGTTACTGTTAATATTTCTATCTGTTCCTACCCTGTTTTCCCTTCTTCTATTGGCTCTCTGCCTTGACTTTGGTGTGATGAAGTTGTCTTTGCCCTTATTTGCTTGTTCTGTTTTAACTTCCTCCTCCTTCCTGTTCATGGGGCACTCCCTGATTAAATGCTCGTGTTCGTGACATTTACGGCATCGAAACAGGATCTGCTCATAGTCTATTGCCTGAAAATAATTCTCATCCCTATACTCGAGCCAAAGCCCCTCATACAGAGCTCCTGATATGTCCATTTCCACGCATATTCTTGCGTATGAAGTGTATTTCTTCTGCAATGTTGCCTCTGAGGCTTTGATGAAAGTCCCCAACTGATCTCCAATTTGTTTTAGGGCATTCAGGCCCCAATAGTCTATTAGGAGAGAGAATAGGCGAATCCATACTGGAACCTGAGTGAAAGATTCTCTTTCTGGAACGAAGTTTGGTTTCCATGGTCGCATATATAGACCAGCTGAGGCCATGAAGTACGAGCCTCCATCGAAGATCCTGTCCTTGTCTTCCAGATTTGTAAACACAACTGTAAAGAATGCCTTGGCTCCCAAGTGTAGTTTAACATCTCCTCTGGGTTTCCAATGTTGTCTTATCCACTGACACAGGGCTCTTTCAGTTGGCCACATTCCCATGAACTTACATATGACGGCATTATTCTGCCATGTGCTCTCTGTAGGTTTGTATCGCTGGATCCATTATCACAACTCTGAGGTTCTTAGCTTTCCTAGGTTTACAAATGTCGTTCGTTGTTGTTTCTTTGTTGGGGCTCGAGCTTGTGCCCTCCTCCTTCTCTTTATTCCCCCTCTTGTTGGCTATGGGCACCTCTTCTGCTCCTTGATGTTCTTCCTTGTCTCCTGTCAGGTTTTGTCCTGAAGCGTTTCTGACTTCATTATTCTCCAAACCCTCAGCTTCTTTGCTTTTGAGTATTTTATTGCTGCTTGTATCATTGTCTTCCACTTAAGTCTTTCCCTTGTTTCTCCCGTCGTTCTACTTGAGCCTGTCATTCCCCGTGATTCTGACTCCCTCCTTTGCTTGCTGCCATTGATTCAACATGATTATTTGTTTATAGGAGGGGGTCCCAATGGACCCCTCTGCACTCATGAGATCAGTCAGCACATGTCCCCTGCTCAACAATGCTGCTAACCGAAGTCTGTCCACTTCCAGTTCTGAAACCGTAGCAGTTGCTCAGAAACCCGCTTCCGCCATCGCTTGTGTTCCTTCTTCGCCCATCGCAAAAATCACATTATTTTTATTTCCCAAATCTTTTCACCAAATAAATTTAAAAACTTTAATTTTACATATTAAAAAAAATTGCATTTAAATAAATCACAATATGTCATATTCAAAATAGAAGACATATGAAAGCTTTAACAAAATCCTAATAATAGTCTATGTATTGAATAAGGCCCTAACATAAGTCATTGTCCCTTTCATTACATATAATATTAATAATAGTGTTTAAAAATAAAATGACAAGTGTATTCGTAATAACATCTGGATGTTCTAACTTAGACATTTTTGTGACTATGCAAGACACTATAACTAACATCTAGATGTTCTAACTTAGACATTTGTGTGACTATGCAAGACACTTGGTTTTACCACATCAAATACAAGTATAAATCCCTCTCCCTCTCTCTCACCTCCTATGTTCAGACCATATTGTATGGGTCAGCTTACTGTTCTTGCTCCTGCTATTTCTCCCTCTACTGATGTCTCTGCTACATGATTGAAATATAAAATACATAAGCTTCTTATTAGGTGCTCAAAATTATGCTCAAAAATTAAAGGTCATAATTTTTTTAAACTCAGCTTCAGATCAAAGATCCCTTCATTCTGAATCCAATGGTGTGAACAACACTCAAATCTGAGCTCGTATGCAAAAGTTAGAGCAAGTAAAAGTTCAAGTTTGACTTTTCCACATGGCAAGATTGGATGATGTGGAAAAGCCCTTTAGCGAATGAGGAGGCACCAAGTGGTAGTCCGCCATTGGCCCCTGCATATCGCAAATCGAAAAAGACAGGTGGAAAGGTGTTACCGAATCGGCCCCAAGTAGAGAAGGGATACGATGCGATAAATCGCAATCGCAGATCGGTGAAGCAGACAGCACTATAGAATCGGCCCCGACAGGTACCAAGTTGCGATTCGATATCACAATCACAACCCGTAGAAGGCAAAGTCCCACATTTTATTATTTTCGATTCACCACCGATTGTAATGTGCGATGGGATCTCGATTGCGATAAGTTATGCATTCCGGTTAATAATCCCATCAAGTCTGTCGATATCGCAATCGCACAATCGTTTGTTTTGTTTATAAGACCGTAAGACCGTCGGGTTTTTATACCGATTGCAATATGTGATAAAGACAGTTAGTGTTGACATATTATGGCCCACTGCACGACGAAATTTTTGCCCAGTTAGCGGATTTCAGACTGAATTTGATGGTTAATACCCATAAAAGGGGAATTTGTTGAGAAAATTGTGGGAGAACTAGGATAGGTCATAACTTCTTCAGTTCTTATCCAAATTAGGTGCAAAAAAGAGTCAATCCTAGCATTTTTGGCAATTCTGAACTCATTGATACAGGTTTCACACACATTTGAGCATTGTAAACACACTTTTGTTGTAATTTTGAGCATAATAGAGAGGCCCAAACATTGGAAGCTGGACCAAGGAGACGTAGCCTAGGAGGAGTGAACTCCTCATAAAATCTTTGTGTTGTGTGTTGTATTTTGATGTTCTTTGTTGTTATTTTGTTGTTGTTCAGCATATGTTTTATGTTAAATTGTTTATAACATTTACATAAGAAACTCTCATCAGAATCAGTTAATTAAGAAAAAATGGTGAATCCTTAAGCACTTGATAAGAAAATGATAAGCATCTTGGGTTTTATTCTGAATGGGGAATTAGCACAACATTACTAATCTTCTTCATTTAAGACCATGTTGGTATCATAGCACTGGTTTTTGCTTACTAGATTTTCTTTGTGAAAGAAGGATTTTATTGTTTGCTAGTTTTGTGTCATGCTAACAAGGTTACAACTCAAAAGAGGTGAAGGAAAGCTGGTTGGAAGCCCTGAAGTTGGGTCAAGGGGAAGAAGAGCAAGGTTTCCACAATCTCCAACAGTATTTCAGCCTCAAGTTGTAGTTGAGACTCCGGAGATCATGTCTCATGAAGGAGAACCTACAAACATGACAGAAGATGAAAAGATCTTCAGAAAGGCTTTCTTTGATATGACAGAGATGGTGAAGGTCCTCTATGAAGATAGGAATAGCAAGTTGCATGGAGAAAGTTCCAAACCTCCCAAAGGAGAAGGCTCTTCAGGAGGAGGTAATGGAAAATGAGGTAAATGGAATGGAGACAATCCTCCACCCTCTCCACCATCTTATTCATCTTCTTCTTCACAAGCATCTTCACATTCTTCCACTAATACAACCCTTACTCATACTCATCATCATTCTTCAAAAGGAATTGGAAAATCACCTCTACTTAAACTTGATATTAAATTTGAGTTGCCCATGTATAATGGTGAAGTGAATGCAGAGAAGCTTGATAATTGGATTCGTCAGTTGGAGGTGTATTGTAGAATTCAGAACTTTCAAGAGGATGATATCAAAATTTAGTTGGCTTCATTGAGAATGGAGGGTGCATCATTGATTTGGTGGGAAGCAAGCTCTCACGATGAGATCGAAAAACATGCTAAGATCTCTATTACTTGGTCTAATTTCAATGCTTCTGTAAAAAGACAATTATACCCTTTAGCTCATATGAAAAAATCTATCAAGAATTGGCAAAATTTCAGACATTTAAAAGGTAAAAATCTGCAAGAGTATACTCAGGAGTTTAGGAGAAGAGCTCTTATGCTAGGAGTACACTTGCAGTCACAAGATACTTTGTTGAAATACATAGGATATTTTCATAGCTATCTTTGACACACCATTATTATGTTTAATCCCATGAATCTTGATGAGGTCTGTGTTCAGGATACACATCTCGAGAAAGTGGGGAAAATGTACAAGAAGAAGGTAAGAAGAAGTCATTCCAGAGTGGTGAAAAAGGAAAGAAATCTAAAGGAAAGCGGAAGAAAAATGTTTCTATTAAGAAAGAAGGGGAGAAACCCATGTGCAAGAATTGTTCCAAAGAGGGCCATGATAAAGCGCATTGTTGGAAGCTTCATCCTGAATTAAGACCGAAGAAATTTAACAATAAAGGAAAACATAAGACAAACATTGTTGTACGATAAGACTTGGGTTCTGACTCAGGTGATGAAACAAATATTGCAGCCACAGTCACTTAAGGAAAATATGTGGCAAAAACGAGCAAAGAGGAAGTCGTGGCAAGCACCAGCGCAGCAAATAACTCCAACAATGCTTCAAATGAAGAAAATAGAATTGATATGTTCCATATCAGAGTTATTTCCAAACATAGCAATATTGATACATTGTTTGACAATGGATCCCAGGAAAATTTAATTTCTATAGACTTGGTCAAGAAGTTGAATATGGAAACTGTGCCTCATCATAAATAGTATCCGTTGGGTTCGATAACCAAGGATGAAAATCTTCAAGTCACAAGGAAATGTGTTTTCAGGTTTACTATTACTGCCAATTTTGTTGATGAAGTCGAATTAGATGTGGTGTCATTGGATATTTATGGAATTGTGTTGGGAAGCTCGTATTTGTATGAACGAAAAGTCGTTTTCCATAGATTTGGGAACAAATATCATTTGTTCAAAGTTGGATTGGAGTATATTGTGAGAGCCCATCGTAGAAAGCTTAACCTGTCTTTAGCAAGCGTAGGGAAAATGAAGCGACTGGTCAATTCCAGCAAGAATCTCGTGCTCCTTATGATCAAGCAAAAGAATGACACGGAGCGTGAATCTTTTGCAGGCTAAGATGTGAAGCTGAAATCTGAATTGGTTGATGTGGTCAATCAATATGGAGATGTGTTTCAAGAACTAAAGGGATTGCCACCAAAAAGGGGAATTCAACATGAAATTCAGCTACAACAATATTTTCCACTTCCAAATATAGGTATGTATCGAATGTCAATTTTGGAAAGTTTAGAAATTAAGAAACAAGTCCAGGAATAGATAAATGTGTAATTTTCCCCTCTACTTCACCATGTGGTTCACCAATTGTTTTGGTACCCAAGAAAGATGGAGCCTGGTGCATGTGTGTATATTATCGAGCTTTGAATAAAATTACCATAAAGAATTGATACCCACTGCCCAGAATAGATGATTTGCTAGATGGGTTGAAGAATGCAAAATATTTCACTAAATTAGACTTGAGAAGTGGATATCATCAAGTTAGAATAGTTGAGGAGGATATTTGGAAGATTGATTTTAAAACCAAACTGGAATTGTTTGAGTGGTTGGTTATGCCTTTTGGTCTTTGCAATGCTCCAGCTACATTCATGAGACTTATGAATGATGTTTTAAGATCCTTTCTTGACGAGTTTGTAATTGTATATTTAGATGATATTTTGATATTCAAAAAATCACGAGAAGAGCATGTCCAGCATGTGAGGAAAGTGTTGGATGTCTTGAAAAAATAGCAGTTATTTCTGAAGATTTCTAAATGTGAATTCGGGAAAAATTCCTTAGTGTATTCGGGCCACATAGTTGGAGGAAGTGAGCTGAAGATTGACCCCTCTAAAGTTTCAATCATTGTGAATTGGCTAATACCAAAATTAGTCACAAAAGTAAGGAGTTTTCTAGGATCATCGCAGTATTGGAGGAAGTTCATTGCCAATTTCTCTTCCATAGCAGCTCCACTACATGCTTTGACCAGCGTGAAGGTTGTCTTCCAATGAGGAGGAAAACAACAAAAACATTCGATGCTTTAAAACAAAAGATCAGTTCAGCCCCAGTTTTAGCATTGTTGAATTTGAAACAACAATTTGAAATACAAACAGATGCAAGTGGCTACACCATGGGTGCAGTTATTTTATATCATGGTAATCCCATTTCATTTCATTCTGAGATTTTTAATGGTGTTGTTATTAACTATCCTACATATGATAAAGAGATTTATGCATTGGTGCAAAGTGTGAAGAAATTGAAGCATTACTTAATGGGAAAAGAAACCATTATTCACACTGATCATTCACCTTTGCAATAGCTGCAATCTCAAACAAAATTGTAGCAATCAAGGCACTTTCGTGCAATGGGATTCTTACAGCAATTCCACTTAGTAATCGAGTACAAGAAAGGTATTTATAATAGAGTTGTTGATATGCTTTCTAGACCAGTTGTTAATGTAGCCATTTTACTCAAGAATCAATATGCTTTGCCCGAAAGTTATGTTGAACAATAGGCACATGATGCTGACTTTCAAGAGGTATATTCAAACTTGAGTCAAGGCCACTAAGTTGAGGAATTAGACTACCATGTACATGATAATCTGTTGTATAATTTGGGAAAATTTTGTGTTCCACAAGGAGAGAGATTAAATGTCACAAGGGAAACACACACTTCTCTTATTGCTGGACATTTCGGTGTAAGTAAAACAGTGGCAAATCTTTAGAGGTATTTTTACTGGCCTCATATGCTTGAAAGTGTGTCACGTTTTATCAGAGGTTGTTCATTGTGTGCAGTCAGTAAGCCTAGTAATAGGAAACTAGGATTGTACAAAACACTTCCAGTTCCTTCACATCCATGGGAGTGTTTCTATGGATTTTATATAGGAGGTTTTCCTTTATCAAGAAAAGGTCATGATTATTTGTACTAATTTGTGGATAGGTTCAGCAAGATGTGCATATTAATGCCTTGTAAAAAATAAATTACAGCGAAACAAATGGCTCAACTTTTCTTTCTACATGTATGGGTTCATTTTGGATTACCTACTTCTATTGTAAGTGATCGTGATTCTCGATTTGTTGGGAATTTTTTGTTAAATTTATGGAACTTGATGGATACCAAGTTGAAGAAAAGTACAACCTTCCATCTAGAAATAGATGGTCAAATTGAAGTGGTTAACATGACAGTTATTTGTTTGCTAAGAGGATATTGCAGCAAACATCCTAAGTTGTGGGATGAATAATTGCATTATATTCAACATGATTACAACCGAGCAAAACACTCTTCTACTCTAACTTCGCCTTTTAAGGCATGTCTTGTTTATTTACCTAAATCGCCTTTGGATTTCATCTTTGAGAAACATGTAGTTGTAGATGGACATAGCAACATAGACAGAGCAAAGAATTTCATTGAGAAAATTCAGTTGATTCACCAAACAGTTCAAGAACAACTAGAAAATAGTCAAGGCACGTATAAGGCAAGGCATGATAAGCATCGTGTGGATCATCATTTTCAAGTAGGTGATGAATTTTGGCTTTACATTAGCAAGGAAAGGCTTCAAGGTGAAGGTAAAAAGCTTAAACCAATTCGTTTTGGTCCATTTAAAATAATGGAAAAGATTGGTAATAATGCTTTCAAGCTTGATTTGCTTTCATATATGAAAATTTATTCCGTTGTTAATGTTGAAAATTTGAGATTGCCTAAGCCTCCTTTGATTGGAGATCAAGGAGAAAGTATATAGATTCCATCAATTGAAGATTTTTCTCTAGAATTTCTTGATGAGCTTCAACAAGACACCATACTTGGCAGAAGAACGAGGTCATCAAAGAGGGGAAATGTTGATTATCTCCGAGTGGGTCTCAAAGGTACAAATCCATCAAAATCCAAATGGATTGAAGAGGAGAACGTGAGGGAATAGTACCGTCATATTTTCAATCACTGAATATAATATTTTGGGGTCCAAAAGGCTTCCAATGGGGAGGAGTAATCAAGGGCTCAAAATTGTGCTAAAAAATCAAAGTGTTTGAATTTTGCTAAACTTAGCTTCAGATCGAAGAGATCATCATTCTGAATCCAATGTTTTGTACGGCACTCAAATCCGAGTTCGTATGCAGAAGTTAGAGCAAGTCAAAGTTCAAGTTTGACTTGTCCACATGGCAGGATTGGATGACGTCGCAAAGCCCTTTAGCAAATGAGGAAACGCCAAGTGGTAGGCCGCCATTGGCCCCCACATATCGCAAATCACAAAAATATAGGCGGAAAGGTGTTATCGAATCGGCCCCGAGCAGAGAAGGGATGTGATGCGATAAATTGCAATCGCAGATCGACGAAGGAAACAACACTACAGAATCGGCCCCAACAGGTACCAAGTTGCAATGCAATTTCGTAATCGTAACCCGTAGAAGGCAGAGTCCTGCATTTTATTATTGCTGGTTCACCGTCGATTGCAATGTGCGATGGGATCCCAGATGTGATAAGTTATGCATTCCGGTTAATAATCTCGTCTAGTCTGCCAATATCGCAATCACACAATCGCCCGTTTTGTTCACAAGACCATAAGACCGCCGGGTTTTTACGCCAATTGTGATATGCAATAAAGATAGTCGATGTAGACATATTATGGCCCACCTCGCGACGAAATTTTCGCCCAGTTAGCAGACTTCATGCCGAATTTGATGGTTAGTGGCCGGAAAAGGGGAATTTGTTGAGAAAATTGAGGGAGAACTGGGAGAGATCATAACTTCTTCTGTTATTATCCAAATTAGGTGCAAAAAAGAGTCAACTCTAGCAGTTTTGGCAATTCTAAACTCATTGAGACAGGTTTCAGAGGCATTTGAGCATTGTAAACACACTTTTGTTGTAATTTTGAGCATAATAGAGAGGCCCAAGCATTGGAAGTTGGACCAAGGAGACGTAGCCTAGGAGGGGTGAACTCCTTTCAAATTGTGTTGTGTGTTGTATCTGTATGTCCTTTGATGTTATTTGATGTTATTTTGTTGTTGTACAACATATGTTTTATGTTAAATTGTTTATAACATTTACTTAAAAAACTCTCATGGGAATCAGTTAATTAAGCAAAAATGGTGAATCCTTAAGCACTTAATAAGCAAATGATAAGCATCACGGGTTTTATTTTAAATGGGGAATTAGCACATCATTACTAATCTGCTCCATTTTAGATCAATCTCATACATCAAAATACATTTTAATTAAATGAAACATGTTTTTCTAGATATGGAAACATACCTTTCAATTAAAAACAAACAAACAAAAATCATCAATGTGTTCAAAACACAGTCATGCACCGTCTCCGGTGCGCTGTCAAACATAATTGTATCATTCTTGGTGCACACATAAGTATGAAACATCATTGTTGGTTCACAAATTTAAATTTTCATCTCAGTGCATCACACTTATGCATTGATGTGTACATATAACCTTTTACAGAATGTTCAGGTTATCCAGCGCACTGAGCTATAGCTATATTTTTAAATATTATTTTTGTGGTGTGTTTTGTAACTATAAACACACTAGGAGTAATGCATCGATGTACAATTTATCGCTTTCCTGATGTGTTTTCATTTAAGAAACACACTGCAAAAATCGCAATGTGTTATGTTCACGCACCAAAATGCAGTGCACCCTATAAATTTATATGGTGCACACCTATCGGTGCAATCCAAACATATTGAGTGCACCACGCTGTGAAAACAAAAATCAAAACCAATGGAAATTTTAAGCCAATTTGTAATTCTAATCCACTAAAAAATTAAATTAGAGAGAAACATAGACATTACCTAAACATTTAGTCGTTGGGGAGGCATTGTTGACATGTAATGGAGAAAAACAAATTTTAACACAATTTGAAAAAAATTGGAAAGTGAGGCAGTGAGCACGGTACAGAAGGATGGTCAGCATGAGAAGCATCAATGTCAGGGTGCTTGCATGATGCAAGAGTGGCATCAGTGCTTCAGACCTCTCCATCACTATAGATGGTAAATATGAAATTTACGGTCATGAGGTTTTTTTTATATTTATGTTAGGTCCCTATACTACTAGTGTAACCCCTTATTGTTATTAGTACAACCACCTTATGATATTGTTGTGCCCATGTAGTCCCCATATTGTTATTATTGTGCCCTTACATTATTATTGTTATGTCAGCTCTGATTATATTATGACCCCTTA
>APFE031345761.1:0-84046 GCA_000404065.3 Pinus taeda | reverse complement strand
TTCATTGGAGAAGGCATTCAGGTTAGCAAGAAAAATGGAAAGAAAAATTATGGAAACCAGGAAGCCTACCACTCACAACTATAAAGATGGAAGTGTTGTTGCCCCTAGAATTCCACAACCTACAAGGTTGACACTGCAACAATTGGAAGAAAAAAGAGAAAAAGGGCTTTGTTACAGTTGTGATAGCAAATAAACTAAAGTTCATAAGTGTGCTGAGAAGAAATTATTCTACATAGATTGTGAAGAGGAGGAAGAATAGGAGCAAGAAATGTCAAAAGAAGAGGATATACTCCAGGAACAAACCCTAGATAAAGAAGAAATGAATCCAAACATATCTTGTAATGCATTGGCTGTAATTACCACTCCTCAAACTATCAAGATAGAAGGACATATCAAGAAGAAAAAGATAATAGTTTGATTGATTCGGGAAGTACCCATAATTTTATTCATTGTAAGATAGCCAAGGAATTGAATTGCTTCCTATATCCAGCACCAGAGTGTCAAGTGATGGTTGCAAGTGGAGGAACCATAAATTACTCTGGAAAGTGATATAATATCAAGATATCCATGGGAGAATATGTATTGAATAGCCCAATGCTTTCCATTCCAATGGGTGGTGTTGATGTTGTACTAGGAGTCTAATGGCTACAATCCTTGGGTATAATAGCTTTAATTTTCAAGAACCTTTCATGAAATTTTGTTTGGAAGGAAAGGAAGTTGAATTAAGGGGTATCACAAGGAAACTAGGAAAGTTAATTAGCTCTAACAGAATGACAAAGCTTCTAATGAAAGAACAATGACATGTAATTTCAAAATTATGTTTGCTAGAGGTTCGCACATCGAAATCATCTATTTCTCTAGATCTCCAAAAAGTCTTGGACAATCATTCCAAGGTATTTGAGACTCCGAAAGGCCTCCCACCTATTTGTGATCATAATCATGCTATTTATTTGATTCCAATAATCGTTCCTCCAAACATCAGGCTTTATAGATATCCCTATGCCCAAAAGGGTGAAATTGAATGTATGGTTGCAGAAATTCTAGAGGCTAGTATAATTCAACCTATTCATAGTTGTTTCTCTGCTCCAGTAGTATTGGTGCACAAGTAAGATGGATCACGATGCATGTGTCCGAATTATATTGAGCTCAACAAGCTCACTATTAAAGATAAATTTCCCATTGTTACATAGAGTTTTTTCATTGTCCCTGTACTCCCCGTTCCACGATTCTAAAGGACCTCTACAATGAACCATACATATTGTCCCATAATGAAGAGACTCCCATTATGTCCGTCTTCATGAGCAGAATAATTCCCTTTTGCATAATTTCCCAAGAATCTTCTTTTACCCTAGTTTACAAGACCGACACTAATGACCCATTTCCTCCTCGCACCAACTTGTAGAGATTGAAACCAAGCCTAGCATCGTATGACATAGCTAACCCTTTTCTAAGTTGCATCAATCATCTTTTCACAAGTTTGTTAATTAAGGAGTCGAAGCTTCCAGGTCTAAAAGCTTCGTAACAGAAGTCCGGTAAATGGTTGGGCTGGATGGAACCGAGGAAGTTAGTTTTGGCTCCTTTCCCCTATTAGGATGGAACAAATCCTAGAGATAATGCCTCTCCAATGATAAGAGGAACCATCTCCCCTCCATCCAAGCTATATAAACTCCTCCTTTTCCAAGCTAAACTAGTCTTAGTATATTTGGAGCTTGAATAACCAGCAAGATATCATAGCTTGTAGCCTTCTAGTTTATGTTTGTGGAGGGAGAATAGTGTGCTTGGTTTGGTTTGGAACTAAAGGGAAGAAGCCTTAAGACTTCCATTGTTGGGGTTATCCATGAGATGCTAACGAAGGCGTGGGAACCCAGATACATAGGAGGAGACCAACAATGTCAAGGCATTGGTTGTAATCTCTTTCTGAATTTATATGAATGCAACTATTGATTGATTTCCTACATTAAGTGCTATATCACATTTGATGGCTTAAGATTCCTTGATCTTTTAAGTGAGATGACTGCAATTTGTATGCTATCACATTTGTTGTTGTTGTTTGTTTACTTGTTGTAGGTATTCGAAGGAAGGAAACAAAAGGTAGCTGGAGTAAGAAAGCAGGATGATCACCAAGAGGAAAAACATTCTAAGAGGTATGCCTTTTTTTTCTACATTGAGAATTTACCTACACCACACCCATTCCTATCATTGTTGAATTATTGGATGAATTTCGTGGATCAATTTACTTCACCAAGTTGGATCTTCGCTCAGGATATCATCAAATCAAAATGAAGACTAAAGACATTTTGAAAGAAACATTTAGAACTCATGAGGGTCATTATGAACTTTTGGTCATGCCTTTTTTCCTTATCAAAGCACCTTCTACATTTCAAGGTTTGATGATTCCATTTTCAAACCCTTCCTTAGAACATTTTTGTTAATATTTTTTGATGATATACTAATCTACAACAAGTTTTGGAAGGATCATGTTCAACATGTTGACAGGGTGTTCAAACTATTGAAGGAGAAACAATTATATGCAAAAAGCTCCAAAAGTTTCTTTGGAGTAAAAGAGTTGGAATATCTAGGCTATATTGTATCTCATGAAGGTGTTAAGGTAGAACCTAGGAAAATTAAAGCCATTAAGGAATGGAAAATGCCCACATCCATAAAGCATCTGCAAGGATTTCTAAGGTTGAAAGGGTATTATCACAAGTTTGTTAAGAATTATGGGAGAATAGTAGCACCTCTAACAACATTATTGAAGAAAGATGCATTTTCATGGACTCCAGAAGCAACAAAGGCCTTTTAACATATTAAAGAGGCAATGTGCCAAGCACTGGTCTTAGCTACATCTGACTTCACAAAAACCCTTATTGTGGAATATGATGCCTCAGGAAATGGAATTGGTGTTGTGTTAATGCAAGAAGAAATACTCATTGCTTTCAAAAGTTGTCCAACCATACGAAAGTATTTACACAAAGCTATTTATGAGAAGGAAATGTTGGCAATACTACATGCACTTAAGAAATGGCGACCCTACCTAATGGGAAGAAACTTCAAGGTAAAAACATATTATGATAGTCTTAAATACCTTTTAGAACAAAGATTATCTTCAAAAGAGCAGCAAAAATGGGTCACAAAGATGTTGGGTTATGACTTTGAAATCATCTACAAAAAAGGGAAGGAAAATGTTGTGGAAAATGCACTCTTAATAAAGGATGAGAACATGGAAGCATTGCTTTGTGTCATTTCTATTATCCAACCAGATTGGATAAATGAAGCAAGGGATGAATGGAAGAATGAAAAAGAAGTGTGGGAACTCATTCAAAAGTTACAACAAGATCCCAGTACATCTGATACATTTATTTGGAAAATTGATTTTTTATGGTATAAAGATCTCTTATACCAATGTAAGAATTCCCAACTCAAACAAAATATTCTTATGGAATTTTAGACTTCTCCCTTAGAAGGGCACTCAAGATTTTTAAAAGCTTACCACAGGGTTAAGAAGGGATTTTTTTGGGATGGCCTCAAATCAAATATTTAAACGTTTGTGGCGGAATGTTTGGTTTACCAAAAAAATAAAGTTGAAAAAATTAAGACCCCAGGTCTATTATAACCTTTATCCATTCCAAGCCAACATTGGGAGGAGGTTTTAATGGATTTTATCACAGGTTTACCCAATTCAGAAGGAAAGAGTATCATCATGGTGGTAGTTGAGAGACTTACCACGTATGCACACTTTTGTGCATTATCTCATCCATCTAAAGCTAGTATAGTTTCTAATGCATTTATGGAAAAAATTCAAAAGCCACATGGAAACCCAAAGATTATTGTAAGAGACAGACATCCCATTTTCACTGGAAATTTTTGGAAAAAATTATTTTCTTGCCTCGGTACTCGGTTAGCTCATATCTCATCTTATCATCCTCAATATGATGGGAAAACTGAGATAGTAAAAAAATGTTTGGAAGTATATCTTCATTGCTTTTTCTTTGATAAACAAACACAATGGGTCAAATGGTTTCCTCCGGCTAAATGGTGGTATAACACTTCCTTCCATACTGCAGCAAAATTGACTCCATTAAAGGCACTTTATGGATACCATCCAACATCCATCCATCATATTTAAGAGAAAATTCTAAGGTTCAAGCAGTGGAAGATCACATCGAGCATTAACAACAAGTTCTCCATTTCTTAAAAGATAACCTCACTTTGGTGCAAAATATAATGAAACAACAAGCAAATCAACATCACAGCAAAAGAAGTTTTGATGTAGGTGATTGAGTATTCCTATGGCTACAACCATTTAAACAAATGTCCCCCAAGAAAGCTAAGTAGGGTAATAAATTATCACCAAATTATTGTGGTCCATACAAGGTGTTGCAAAAGATTGGTACTATGGCATTCAAATTGGAGCTTCTTGCAGCTTCCCGAGTGCACCTAGCTTTCCATGTTTCATGTTTAAAGAAGGTTATAGGTGACAAGCTCCTAGTTTAAACAATATTGCCCAAACTTAATGAGGAAGGAAAAAACATATTGGAACCTGAAGCAGTCACAGAAATGAGAATTGACGGCTACGAAATCAATCAATTTCATAGTATCTCATCATGTGGAAGAACTTACCCACTGAAGATTCCACATGGGAGGATGAGAATTTTATACAGAAGCATCTAGAACTACTCAAGCATTGAAGGAAACACTTTTTTCAAGGAGAGGGGCATGTTAGATACCTATAATACTAGTGATTCCCCCATTACTATTGTCATTGTATCCCTTATCATTATTGTTGTGCCTCTATTATCCCCATATTGTTATTAGTGTGTCCCATAAAAGCCCACTATTGTTATTGTTGTGCCTTTATATTATTATTGTTATGTCGACTTTGATTATATTGTGACCCCTTAGACTCCCATATATCGAAAGTAGGTTTAGTCATTTGTATCATCCAAGAATTGTTCATTTGTGTAATGCAAAGGAGGTTGTCCCCTCGAAGAGGCTAATTTTGAAGTCATTAATCTATATTTTATATATTTTTGTGAGCTAGTTCATAACAGTGAAGCTGGTGCATGTATAATGGAAGTTGAAGGAAAGAGTATGATAGCCTGTTGAGTTGGTTGGGCCCATTGGGATAAATGAATGATGGCAAAACAATCATGAGAAAGGTAATGGGAAAGGTAAAGTAAATAGAATTGAGGTGTTGGATGCCTTGGTTATGTTGGAAATCGTTGTTCTCAATTTTGTGCATGTTGTTAATAGATAAAGAGATTTCTCTTAACCTTGACCTTATGATATCTAGTAATTATGTTGTGATAATGATTATGTTGATGTCTATATATGTATACATGTATTTATATATGTATTCCATGTCTAATAGGGTCATCATGGATCATGATTTCTTTTATGCTAATGTTTATATGTATACGTGTATGTATGTATGTATGTCATTGTCTAACAGGGTCATCAGGGATCATTTTTGGGAGGAATGATTGCTTATGCTGGTGAAGGGCATGAAAGAGGTTCTTGGTTTGATGGGGAATAAAGTGGGAAGAGTAGCCTCAACAAATCTACAAGGTTAGTATCATGTGGTTATGAGTTGATATTATGTTATTATATTATGTCTATGTTATGGACAAACTATACTGAGGGATACATCGGTGGAATGAAAGAAGTATGATTTGTAGCATGCTAAGATAAGCATGGATGGCGAAGAGACATTGGATGCTAAGATGTGCATGTTGTAGATGTGGTGCTACGTACATATGGTGTTAAATGCATGATTGTACATGTGGTGTTGTGTACATGTGTCTTGTGTACGCATTGTACAAGTGGTGTGGTGTACATATGGCACTGTGTACACATGGTGCAGATGGTGTCATGTACATGTGATGTTGTACACATATTGTGAAAGTGATGCAGTGTACAAGTGGTATTATGTACATGTTATAAATATGGTAGTAGTGTACATGTCGTATTGTGTGCATGTCATGCATTTTGTGTTCCAGGCACGCGGTACTATGTATGTGCATTGTGTATTTGTGGTATCATGACATGTGTATACATTGTGTTGTACTATGTGTACATATATGTATTTGTTGTACATCAGGTGTAGTTATATGTATTGTGTTGTGGTTTACACTAGATGTAGGAGTACGTATTTTGTTGTGTTGTACACAGGGTGTAGGTGCATGTGTTGTATGTCAAGTGTAGGTGCATGTATTGCATGGTGTTGTATGTCATGTGTGGTTATATATGCGTGATTTAAATTATGTGTATGTGTACATGGTTGAAGAGTAGGAACTAGGATTTTGTTAGTTTTGGCAACAAATCAAATGTGTGTATGGAATAAAGAAAAAGGTAAAAGTTGAGGATTGATTAAAGGATAGGTATCATTATTTCTTTCAGATTTATTATGCATGTGATTTATGATTCTAGTCCATGATGATTAAATGTGATCTATGATTATAGTTTATGATGGTTACATGTCATTTATGATTTTGATCTATTATGGTTGTGTTTTGAGCTAACCTGATGTGATATGTTTATACATGATGATTTGGTCAAAGATTATAGTTTGACTTATTGTGACATGAAGCGAACATAATTGCAAGTATACCTTATTGACGGGCCACCAATGAGGTATGACGTGAATTTATTTATATTTATTTTAAAACTAATGGAAGTTATGTGCTTGGTACATGAAAGCATAGGAAATTCCCTAGTTGGGTCATTGAAATAGATTGCAAGAATTAGCAGCAGCAGTGAAATAAATTGGAGCAGGTAGTAGTATGTTGGTAAATTACTTTAGGAACAGGGCCATTGTGGGAAACTGGTACCCAATAGTGTCGATTTATTTCCATGAGCATGTTATGACCGGTATGATGGTTTTTACGCAGGTATATGCCTTGCATTTTTTACTTTCTAATGTGAGGAATCCTTGCCAAGGGACGGGTTGCCTAGGATAGGGGATGTCCAGGAACTTGGAAGGTGATTAACTGCATGGAAGGGGTGACCGCATCGCACAAGGGACGTTGTAGTAGAGAAGGTAAGCTTGAGGATGGATTTTTTTTTTGTCAATAGCATTGTTAGATGGAATGAGATGCACATTGGGAGTGTTCCCTAGAAAAATGAGTCTGTAAATGTGTTTTGAGAGGACAAGTGGCGCTAGATTTTAGCACTAAACATTGGATGTAGATTTGACCTTGGAGTGGATTCTGGACTTCCTGGGAAGGAGGTGAATCCTGGTATTAATTTTGACAGTGGAGGTATAAGCCTTTGGATTCCCTTGTTGCTAATGTAGGCATTGTATCCTTTTATTCACCAATTTAGCAAATTCCCATATATGTATATGTGTATATAATTTTAAATAATGTAATGAGTTATGTTATAAATCTCCAGTAAATGATGATATGATTGTCATATCTTCAATAGTGATGATTGCAAATACTACAGTGAGCTATGTTCTAAAGCTCCATGGGTAGTATGGTTTTTCTTTTTCTATAGTTTGTTGGTTTATATGTGTCATTGAACACCGAGGATGGTGTTCACCCTGGGGGGGTTCTATAATAGGCCTAGTCAAAATCCATGTAAAAATTTAATAAAGGCAAAAATAAGGCCAAGATCATGGGACATGTATTCTACGATGAATGGTGGGAAAAACATCCTAGTGGGTGTTCATTTCAGTTAGTATGGCTAAAGGAATTGGCATAGGCAATGGAAAAGGCTTTGGAAAGGAAAAATGTCATTTTTGGCACATTTATTTATGAAAATAAGGGAAGTTAGGAGAAAAGGAGGGTGAAAGGTCATAAGTTTTATGTGAGGAGTAAAATGAAGGAAAATAATGGAAAATGAAGAAAATAGAGGCCTTATTGATAAAAAGGCTTCTGAGGATCAATGGGCATGCTTGGTCAATGTAACCTTTGGTAAGTTCAGTTTTGGAGCTCTTTCATTATTCTCTCTCTCACTCTCACTATTGGACACTTAAAGTTTTCTTGGAGCACTTTGGAATTGGATCAATAAAGGCGAAGAAGGCAAGAGGAAGGAAGGAGCAAGCAAGGAAGAGCAGGATCAAGAAGCTACAACAAGATTCTTTGTAGGTATCGACCTTGCTATATTTGGCGTGCATGGTATTTCATGTGGTTCTTTTATGTCATGGCATAGGTTTTTCCATGTGTAACAATGTTTTCAGCCTAGCCTTTCCATTTTCAAATAGCCATGGTGTGATGGGGTTCTCATGTTTTGGTTGAGTTGGATTCTTAGATGGATTCAAAGGTGAGTGAGGTGGATCTCTAGAAGAAATAACACATGGCCTAGTGATCCTTGAACCAGATTGTGGATTGCGGTAAATCCACTGCTTAGTGGCAGCTGAATCAGATGATGGGTTATGATAAAGCTAGGTATTGTGTGCCTTGATGGGCCTAGGAATTCTCGACTGGTCAATGGCAGGATATATGGTAAATCCTAAAGGTGGGTTCCCTTGATTAGGCCTGGGAATCCTTGCCAATGAATATCAGGATATACGGTAAATCCTAGAGGGTGGAGTCTTGGTCAGGGCCTAGTGATCTAGTGTGGATTGCGATAAAGCTTAGAGACTAGGAGACAGGGAAATTCCTCATGGTGTAGGTGGATAAATGCGGTGGCATCCATTCTTGTTTTATGGCCTAGTGATCCAGGATGGATTGCGGTAAAGCTTGGTTCTATTAATGAGGGTGAGGTGGTCTAGCCTCGAGAAGCCTTGGTTGAGTTTAGTTTTAAGTCCCACTCATGCTTAGAATATGGCATAGGGATGATTTGATGAAAGAGATATTTGGTTCAGCCAATCCATGGTTGGGTCGTTCATAGAAGTCCCAAACCTGGTTAGCCTTTACATCATTAATATGACATTATTTCTCCTTGTTAATTCATTATTATTATATTGGTTTATATGTGGATTATATGGTTTTTGTTTCCTTAGTATTTATGTTGTTATTATGTTGGTTAGGAACATGTATTATGACAGTGGCTATGTATGGCTCTCATCATGTTTTTACTTTTAAATGAATGAATAATGTATCTAGGTCCTAATAGATGGAATTGCAGCTAATGTGTTGAAGCATCAATGCTTCTTAGTGATTCTAAATTAAGTATCAGACCCCTATGCTTAGTTTTGCTATTAAGACCTGTATTTTTCATGTTTGTGACATGTTTGACGAAATGCCTGTCATGGCTAGTATGGGTCTAGTCTAGTCCTTATTGATGTTTTTGCAAATGTATCTTTGTTTCATTGTGAAATTTCATTTCTAAACCTATCATTGAGTTATGGGTAGTGAACTAGGCTCTGGGACTGAAAACGTTGCCCCTTATCGGAGTCACATGCACAACAGTGGGGAAAAAAGACCCTAGAAGCTCCCTTTCCCTTGTTGTGGGAGCTTCTAGAGCCTCCCAGATGCACCCTTGTCCATATCAAGGGAGCGTCAAGGGGTTTGATGCACTAAAAAACTTAGTGGGACCCACGGGTTGTTCAGGTGGATGGTTTGGATGCCTTCTGAGAGTTTTATAGATCGTGCAAGAGGTATGTGTAGTGTGTTTCCGTCACTTCCACTTCCTAAGGTCACTTCAGCGGTTGAATCCCATTATAGTGGCCTCTCGTTGCATATTTACCCCAGTTGCCCAGTTACACTGGTAGATGTGGGATGGGGTGTTACAATTCCATACGTCAACATCCCCTTTGAAGACATTAATTAAGTTCACTTAAAATAAATCATGTAATAAAAGAAATCAACAACTCTTTTTTAGTATACACACATATTCGTTTAGGCTAGAGCCTTGGGATAGGTTATTGTGAGTAAACTGCCTAAGAATTCAAAATTGATACTAATGTCATTTACAAGATTAAATCCTACTACACTCACATGATTTTGGACCCTTGGTGAGCTGAGTTACTAGTTCTGAGACTCGCGGTTGGAACAAAGGATCTGGAGCCCTGGAAGGCTATGGGTAAGCCCTAGACAGCTTGGGTAGAGGCTGATCTGATTCATGTTAGTGATTTTTAGACTGTAGAGGTGGAATCACTATGATTGAGGGTTGAGGTGGTTTGGCCTATGAAAACCCTGGTTTGGATTTTGTTTTGGTTTATTTAATGAGATACCACATTCATCCTTGGAATATGGCATGGGGGTGATTGGTTGAAAGATATATTTGGTTAATTACATGGAAGTCACTGAATTGGTTGGCATTTTCACATATTAATATGAGATATCTTCCTATTGTGATCTGAGAGCATTTGTATTGATTATGATGGTGATGTCATGGTTGATTTTCCATGGTTTCTATGTTGGTTATTTACTGGTTATATGTTGGTTATATGATGTATTCTTGTATGGATCTTGACATGTTTTGATAAGTTATTGAATGGTTGATGAATGCATGGAATAACAGGTTTTGTTCCAACTAGATAGAGAGGGATTAGAGCCTTCTTGATGATCCTTAAATGAAGACCATAATTTTATGATCATATATACATTCATGACCTATAGCTTACATGTTTGCCATGTTTTTGACGAAATGTCTAGTGTGTTCTAGGCAGTTTGCGTCAAGTTTCTGATTCTTGTTTGAATGTTTATCATTGCCATCATGTTAAATATAATTATGGAAAGTTACAAGGAGTTTTGGGCAGTGGTCTAGAGGCTAGCCTACAAAAGTGGCTCATATCTCAAGATTATTGGCACATAACAGGGGAAATTAGGCCATAACCACATGGAAGTAGGCTTACACATGCTGTTGGAGGCATATAACCAAACCTTGCTTTGTTGTGTGTGTGGTTAGGGTGTTAGGTCAATGAAAAGGGGTTTCAGCTTAGAGATTGATCACCTGGGGTGGTTTTTCAACTCCTATGTAATATGTAGTCCCTATAGGATGTCATTGTGTGTTCATTTTGTATTCCCCATTTCCTTAACTAGAAATTGGGGGTCGGGTCATGTCATATTGACACTCGTCTCATGTTTACCCTAAAAAGCTAGAGAATTTGGGTAAATGTGAGAGAGGTGGTTAAAATTCATATTAGATTCCAGGTTCAAACACTTGCACTAGATGGGAAAGATGTGATCATTGTGCATGCATGTCAGTCATATGCATGTTTTGTAGTGGTTGTGGTTTTCATGTATATCTTCAGTGTTACAGCTTGAGTTATCATGCATGATGTCGATAGGTTGATATGTTGGTGTAATTGTGAGTGTAGATACATGTATATCGTGCTAATCTGGAATGGTTTGTGTAGACGAAATAACATCCCCTAAACTTCACTAATGTACGTTTGATCATGTTTATATTGGCATATCTGACTTGATATGTTTGTAGGAAGAAGAAGATCAGAGACAACAAGAAGAATAGTGGATTACAGTTGACTTGACTCTCCTTATAGATCAGCTAAGAAACAAGGATATGAGTAATCTCCTTACATAGAGAATACCTTGAGAAGTCTGAAGCTAGAAATCAGAAGTCACAAGGAAGATAATGATAGGATAATTCAGTTGTAGGAAAGACTTTCAATATCTAAGGAAAAGAAATCAGAGGTCAATGCAGTGATTCTTCAAAGCTTATCAAATTTACAAAGAAATGGACAACCAAGGATTAGTTATGGACAAGAGGAAAGGACTAATGGGGTGATCTAAAATGGGGCACTAAAGGCTTCTTGTTATGCTTACAAGAACCTTTCCCACTCCAAAGCTTATATATTCCCAAGATCTATCTTATGCTTGACAATTTGAGGAATTAAAAGAACTTGAAATAGGTGTATTCTTTTTATTTTCGTTAATTGTTTATGGGCTTTGAGTTCATTTGCTTATGCTGAAATAAAACTTAGACAACAGTAAATAAAAGCAGCAAATAAACATCATACGCATAGCAACAAGATGCAACAAATAACCAAACCACATAGGCAGCAAGTTTAATATGGAGTTCACCCTGATATCTTTGGCTACGTCTCCTTGAGCTCTAATCAACTTGATTAGGCTCTTTGGGATTATGGATTAAATTCTTTTACAAGTTCCACACTCAAATCCAATAGTTTACAACTGAACCAATGGGCTCAGAATGCCATCTTATCCCACTGGCTGTCCATACTTTGCAGACAGATCTAGGCTTCTCTGGACTAGGTTCCTTCAATCAGCGCTCAAGGCTATTTTGAGCTCCTGGCTTGCACCAACTCCCTCAGAATTATTTTAACTGTCTCTAGAATTCCTTCTTCTATCTTCAGCACACATCAAACACCAACAAAAACTTGATCATTTTGATCTCTTTGTTTTTCTGAACTTCATTGTAGCTTCATGGCTTGTAGAAGTCCATTTGGGCTCTCTGGCTCTGCAGCTTCACCCCCAAGCTCTGGTGGCTTCTGATTTTTCTTGGCTCTCTGGCTCCACAACTTTCTTGCTCTCTGGCTCTTGCAACTCTGTTGCACTTCGCTCTTTGAAGAAAATACTAGCTTCTTCGCTTGGCTCTCTCGCCTTTGAGGAACCCTCTAACTCTGCGAATTCCATTCGTTCCTTTGTTCCCAATCATGAGGAATCATTCCTTTTGTGGCTCTTCAGCTCTGTGTGCTTCATAATGCATCCCTATTACAAAAATGCCCACTCATAGTGCGGCACAGATGTGATGGTTGTTTCCAATTGGAAATGAACTGACGACCTTTTTCTAACCTAAATTCCAAAAATACCCAATATAATGGAATACATAGGAATTATGATGAAAATCAATTCATGATCCTTTAAGTCCGGACTTCAAATGGAATGCAATAAAATCTATAAACCTCTTGGTTTGTCCTGTCATCACAAATCTAAATCACACAAATGCTTAAAACCCAAGAAATGGCCAATTATACAGAAATACAAAGAAATCCCGTAAATCCAGATTCCAAAATTTATGAAATCACAGCTATAAACCTCATCGATTCTATGCTTTATCGCAAGTATCAATCGCATGGCACTTTTATATGGCTTCGATCCCATTCACCAATCGTCGATCACCGATCGTCGATATTGGTGCCATCGCATTTCGGCATATCACATTGTTGCATGTCAACGACCCTTTGTATTGTTGTGATCCACCGATTTTCAATTTCCGATCACTAATATTGGTGCATCACATATTGCTATCATAACGGCCCCTGGGATCTTCCCTTTGACTGTGTCGATCACTAGTCGTAATCGGAATCGCTCATGGCAATCACTAATCGCCTGTCTGGGGTTCCGATATCACATGATGGCCTTCCTTTGATGCAATATATCAGAGATCACTATCGGGGAGCCCTTTCACCTCTGTTTAAGTCCTCCCTTTGACTTATTCTAATGCAATTTCCTTAAAGAGCCTTTAAGTCCATTTTGATAGGAAATTCCTCCTTTTCTAAGGATAATGGGAAAACTTCCTTTTGCGATAACTCCTTCATATGGAGTCCATTTTCGCCCATTCAAATTGTAGTAGATTCGATTGAAAAGATATACGCAATGAGGCTATTGCCAAGAGCATCCTTTGACTATCATTTTCCTCTGTGAGGAATATTTTTAGAGTTAGAATTCTATGTTAGATCCATTTTGGATCATGCCTTCCCACTAAAAAGCTTTTGGACTCCCAAAGGCTGATATACTAGTCTGAACAGTAAATGTGAGTACCTTACCCTCTTCTTTCAACCTCCATACACTTGCCTTGCAGAGTGCCTCTGAACCAAAGCCTTCGAACACTCCCTTCCTAGATGTGCTTGTCCTCCTGGGAAGAATTGTCTTCCTCCTTGACTTCATGCAGAACTCCTATTGATAAGGTCATAGAAGGTAGTTAGAACTTCTCTACCTTGATCATTGATCCAAGGTGGCTCAAACCAATGTGAAGTTACATCTACTTCACAAAATTTTCATTTGTACCTGTTTGACATACTATCAACAAAAATTGTTAACAACAATAGGATTACAGACAACAACTAGATGGCCTAAACTCCTGCTTCAACAAAAGAACTGGATTTTCACATCTTGTGAATTAACTCCATGTCTTTACATCTGCATACAAATGATTGACTAGATAACAAGTCAACAAAACATGCCTTCAAAACAATTGACCCTTCAAGTCAAGCATGTAGAAAAAGAATTCTACAGTTCTTTTTCAAAGATGAAACACTTCATCATCATCTCCCTCTTGGAGACCAAATCAACTTTTTTCAAGTCAATATTGCCTTACATGCATGTTAAAAACAAAGCAATCAACCCTTCAAGTTAATTACACATACATGTTCAAGTACAAGGAAATTATCAACATCCTTGTGTTCATGCACATCATTCTCATGCGTGAATTTCATCCTTCAACTTTCGCTTAAGCACACTATACTTTCAAAGCTAAAATGAATATAATGTTGCAGCAATAAAGTGAGTCTCCTACTCAACTTTTCCATTCAACTTCTTGGTAAAACCCTGCAACTTGCATTCCATTAACAAAGAAATGAAAATAGATGCATTATATTAATATACATGCAATCTTAACTAGATAATAACTCTAACCATTTCTTACCAATCCATTTCAAAGGTCCTTCCTTTGTCTACACATTAGCATCAACATGTGAATCATCTCGAAACCCATCAGTCATGGAATCTTTCTTTCCATTCCTTCCATTTTCTCTTTCCACCTTCTTCAAGTTTCATGGAAGCATTATTGGATTCAGAGTCCTACATTTTGTAGCAATGTGTCCTTGCTTATGGAAATAAGTGCAACACATGTGCATCTTCTTGACAACATGATTTGCCTTGTCTAATGGACCTTTGGCTTCTTGCTTCCTTTCCTTCAAAGGTTTCATGTATGTGGCCATTCTCTTCCAATGTCTAGAAACATTATGGTTAACCAAACCACAAAAGGAACAAGCAATTCTTTTCCCATTCTTATATGGAAATTTACCTGCTAAACATGATAAAAAAGAGTATGGTTATAACCAGATTTATACCTTTCCTTTTCACCTTTATTACCTTCTTGAGGAGGTGAATTGAATGAAGAAGTAGCTCCCTTTGGAACACCATCAATCCCTTCAATGCTGTTAGAGTTTCCACAACTCTCTGGTTCAAGTGTATGCTGATATACACCTTCTTTCTGCAAATTATGCTTCACACTATTGCATTCCACAAGAATACAATCTTCACAATCTTGAGGTAGAAGACCTGCAATGAAACTCCTCCTTGGAACTATTTCAATTGTGTTCATGGCAGCTTTGGAACTCTCTTCATAATCTTTTCCATAGCTAAGACCCAAATACTTAGGCCTTTCCTCAACCATTATTGGCTCAACAATACCCTGTGCATATTTGCCCAATCGTTTTCCTTCATAGCCCATCATGGACATTAACATGGACCCTATGCCTCTAGTATGTTTTTGAAAAGAACCAATATAAACATTCTTAGAGGAAATTGAAGACAAACAGGAATTGTTTACCTCTTATTCAAGCTGATACTTGACCAAGGCTTCTTTGGCAACAAAGAGTTGTGTCTCCAACTCATGCATCCTTTTTAGGTTCATATTTTCTATATGAAGTTGCCTCTCCATTTCCTACAATTTGTTAGAAAGCAACTGCTTCTCTTCTTTCATGGAATTCAACTGCTCTCTAAGTATGATGCTCTTCCTTCCATCCTCATACATTTCTCTCACCATATCAATCATGATGAACAAGTCTTGCTTCATGTCTTCATCAAAGAATCTTGTGAAGAAAGAAGAATTTGAGGACTCACTTGTAGAAGTTGTCATTATCAAAATTAACAAAAGAAATTCAAACAAGATTAACAAAGAGCTTATTCAAGCAACCTTTTGCAACAAATCTCTTGTGCTTCAAGGATTTCTTTGAGGTCCTTTGGGATAAGCAGAATGCTCATAGTCCTTCTCCCTTCTTGTCCTCTCCTGGACTTAGCTATCAATAGCTTTCCCTTCACCTCTACAAACTCAAACAACAATTAGTTTAAAAACAACCAAATAGAAAAATCCTTGCTACTGTTTGAACACCTTACTAGTCAAACGAGCATATAAATTTCTCTGTCAATCAAGCATTCTAATCTGATACTATCTGCATCATGATACCATCTGCTATAGTATAACTTAAGCTCTGATATCACCTTCTTTTAAGGTGGGGTTAATTAACGCGATGCTCTAATATAACTAGCTTTGAAGGTGGGGATAATCAACCTGATGCTCTGATATGACCAGCTCTGATACCACCTGATTTGAAATGGGGCACCAAATGCTTCTTTTCATGCTTACAAGAACCTCTCCCACTCCAAAGCTTATATATTCCCAAGATCTATCTTAAGCTTGACAATTTGTAGAATTAAAAGAACTTGAAATAGGTGTATGCTTTTGATTGTCCTTAACTATTCATCGGCCTTGAGTTCATTTGCTTATGCTAAAATAAAACTTAGTGTTGGCTTGTTGGGCCCTGACCCAGGTTCAAAAGTGTTTTAGCCAAAAACAATTTGAAACTACTGGCCCTTTCAGCAATAGTCCACGGAGTGCGGACTAAGGTCTCAGCCAAGGTAGTATGGGAGGGTGCTGGAACTAGGTTTCTGCACCCTAGTTATGTCTTGATGATGTTTGGAAAGGTCGTAAACCAATCCTGTGTGCTTCTGTTGCTCCCCGCAACTGTCTAACCTTCACATAGCTCTATACAGAATGCGAAGAGTGTTATCGGGAAAACTAGTGTCGATTCAGAGCTACTAGTCCCACTAAGATGGGTAGCTATCTTAGAAACAAACAAACTAAATTTACTTTTGTTTTCCTTTATGAGAAGTAGATGAGAGAGAAGAAGAGAGTACCAACCTCAGTGTTCCACTTAGCTCCTTTCTTGTTTCCTCTCCTCTTTGACAGATCTTTGCCACTCCTTCCTCACTTGTCCTGCTTCAAAGAACACCTGTAGAGTCAAAGCAACATAATACCATCAAAGCATAGAGATCTATAATCATAAACAATATAGGATCAGATATATATATTGACCATAGAAATGCATATATCAATTCAATATTCAAATACATACAAGAATATGGAGGAAAACTCAAATAGCTTTATTGATAGAAGTAGTAGAAGAGAGGATTACAGCCCATTGATCTGACCCAGTGCCATCCTCCCAGCATGAAAGCCCTCCTTCACCTCATGAAAACCTAGATCACCCAACAATATGATGTTCCACAGAGAAACCAACAACACTTCCTTACAAGATGAAAAATTCCAGCCTCTGGATCTCTAGGATGAGGGATCCATATATAGATGTTTGCAAGTGGGTGAGTCAGCTTTTGGTTTTTTATTAGTCTCATTTCTTTGATATTTTTCAGTTCCACTTGGAGATTTCATGATCTCTTACTCATCCCTGGGCAAATTCAGAGAGGCAAGTGTCACATGAGAAGTTTCTGGAAGATTCCATGATCATCGACCTTACAAACTGTCTCTGCCATTTGTCTACTCTCACCCATCGCACCCCATAGAAGGGATTTTTAGTATGCATCACACCCCCCATGGACATTAGGTGGGATGCATCGCACTTTGACCATGAAGCAGGTGAGATGGTCTAGTTTTGACTAGTTCTGAGCAATTTTTCATGGAGAACTTCTGGGAGATGATGTAATCAGCTGACCTTCTTATTTTAGGTTATGAAGCAACAATTTTAGGGACTAACAAACCATTGGTTTATGGACATATAAGATTGGGGTTGCAGTGCCTAAATATGTCTATGACAGTTGCCCCCTAAAGCATGAGGTCGTAAATCTTCTGATGTCGGGTGAAATGCTTTATCATGAGGATCTAAGGTTTTTCGAACTGGAAGGTGACCTGTAATAAGATACAATAAAATACATTATCTTCATAATATTTTCATGATCTAGCTGAGGCGGGCATTCCCATGCTTAGCTTTTATAAATTCATTTTCATGTACATAAGACAGACAACCATCTGTATGGCAGACTGATGATTCTGGTAGAGCCATCATACCTTAGCTTGGATAATTATCTGTGCAGCTAATATCTACATTTGATGTCTTTATTTTCCTGAATATATCGCAGCCTGGATGGGTGAAACTAGATTCTAGGTCTTCAAACTCGTTCAATCTTCACCTGAAGTACAAATCGATCCATGTGAAAATATGTTCGGACGTCGAACATGGAAAGGCATCACCTGATTACTAGCCAGTGATATAAGTTGTTAACAGGTGCAAGAGGAATCACCGATAATGATAATGACCCTCAAGGTACTGTAGTACAATTCATGTGGTGTGAATACATGAGTCAATGTCGAACATCACGCAAAATATTTTGGTCGAAGGCCATTGATGTAAGCCTGTCGCCGGAAGTGAGAAGCTTGCCATTAAGTCATGCAAGCTTCAAAGTACTAAAAGGGTTTTTCCTAAGTCAACTTCTTGGATAATGAGCTAATGTCGACAAGAAGTGACCTGTCATAGGAGGGCCTTAATGAATCCCACATCTACGACATGGAATGGAGAAAATTGTTTTGTGGAGGTGAAAAGGATCTGATGATACAAGGTTTAGGGTGGGGGTCATGAAAGAATGAAGGGTGAAGGTATTGCAGTGGATGAGACACAAGCTGGGTTGGTGAATTCTCTGAGTGACTTCTGTTGAACATATTGGCAACACTAAAATGGATTAGTAGCGTTAACCCCAAAAAATGGATGGTACAGTGGACCAATGGTGATATGACCGGTGAACAAAATAACCCAACCCGACTCAATCATGGTGATGGAGTGAAAGTGTCATGTTCAAGAGCGACTTGCTACCAATAAAGTTTCTTCAACTTTTCTTATCAATTTTTCCCCAGTCATTGCTGACCAGCACCTCTTTATTTTTGTCAAGCTTGAGGAGGATAACATATTCTTGTTCTATGATTTTCCCTTCAGGCAAACCCATCTCTATGTTTTAATGATCCTAGAGACAATGAAACTCACTCTTGTTTGCATGGACAAGTTTGTCGCTATTTTTTTAATGATTTTAACAACAAGGATAACTTGGTCCTTTTCAATTTTAGAGAGTCTGAAAAGAGACAGAAAGGAAACTCCAGTAATCCTTTTTCGTAGTATAATCCCTTTGGTCTGAAAAAGTATAAAGCAATACGAAAGGGATGACTTTTCGATAGTTTTAACGAGCCGAATAAGACAAGCGCTTGATCTTTTTGTGCAATAATCCCTCAGGTCCAAAAAGATAAAATCTAGAGGAGGGATGGCACTTCCAATCACTTTAACGAGCTGGAGAGGTCAATTGCTCAGCAATCTTTTCATATTTTACGAGTCAGATGAAAAGAGCTTAAAGAAGACTCGTTTTTTGAGGAACGAGTGATGATTTTGGATAGCAATTGGTTCTAGTTAAGGTTTGGAACTTTTCAATCATGGTAGTGTAAAGAAGGTGGCTAATAGGATCACTTGTCGCAGCTATTCCTCAAAAGGGGTAAACAATCAAATGGAGGTGTATGATCGGCTAGAAAGAGTGGAGGTGATGGTAAGAACATGACCAAGGCTCAAAAGCTGATAATTATGCAATCGCAATGGTTATTTACCAGAGGTGGGTTAATTTTTTAATGAGCTTAAACTCTGGTGGAACATATGCTCATTTCTAGGTTTATTTTTTAACAAGCTTGAACTTCGCGTAAAACTGCTCGTGACCTAGTTAATTTTTTAATGAGCTTAAACCATGCGAAAAACATATGCTCATATTTGGTTTCATGTTTACACAAGCTTGAAATGAAAAACTATGCTTGTTATAAGTTCGCATGCCCCCAGCATAGTGATGTGAATCGAGATGCATGCCCCCCAAGCTCCATTGTATTCAATGAGGTGGTTGGAGTGAAGGTTTACCTTCGAGATCTTTGAAAGACTCGACTTGGATATTACGAGATCATAATCAAAGACTCGATTTGGAAAGGGAGTTGTTTCATTTTTTAATGAGGTTGACACAGTATAAGAACTGTCCTCATAATCCACCGTATTTACATTATTTGGTAGAAAATCAAAGACTAAAGGATCATTAAGGTTGCTAGAATAATCTTCATGGTAATCCGGAAGATGGGAATGATGGTGGTAATCTTCCCATGGTGCCTCTCCTATCATCATTGACTGAATGATTCCTTCATCTGTAAAATCTACATGCAACCAAGGATTTGAAGAGGTGCCATATTCCTTAGACCTATCTATCCAAACACTCGCTTAGCGTTGATTTGGGTTTGCCCCCCAGACCAAGAAAATTGATTGCTACAATATTTCTATTGGGCTTGGGGGCAATACCTGGTGATGATCCATGCTAACAAAATGTTTGGGAATCTTCTGAATCTTTTAGTTATAGAAGATATCATATTGCAGGTTTCCACCATGGCCACTTCCGCCAGATTACTTGGAGGCGGTAGGGCAAAAGTACCCATTAAAGTAGGGTCTTTTAGGAGGCCTACTTTGATATTTTGAAGTGAATGAGAGCTTCCATGGATCATTGGAATGCTTCCTATAACTTGTGAACTGTTGGGGAGGAAGGTTTGTTGATCAATGATTGTAATTCCTCCTTGAAAAGGAAATACAATCTTTCTAAAGTATGTTGACACAACAACAGCCATAGCATAAATCCAGGGCCTTCCCAGTAGGATGTTGTAATCGAGGTTTCCATCGATAACTTCGACATCAATGTCTATTGTTTTGACCCCCAGTTCAACTTGTAAGTTACTTAAAATCCTGTACGGGGTGTATTTCCATCCATCGAATGATTTTAACATCGTTGACGATTGCAACAAGGGTGGTGAGCCTAATGTTTTCTAGCAACTCATTGACATAATACATGTAGATGCCCCCTCATCAATAATAGTTCAATGAACATTTTTTTTGAGGGCTTTCACTTGAATGAGGAAAGTGAGTTGAGCTGGTAACTGAGGTTCATATCCTTTATGATTAAAAGCCACAAGATTGGAATCCGTTGGGTCAATCCCACCTATTGTTGATAATAGAGCCTGCTTTTGGGAGGGGCAATTTTGCAGTACTTCAAGTGTCGACATAGCGGATGGTGATTGAGCCAGGTCCTCTACTATATTATAATTTTTTGCTACTTTGGCACGAGGATTAAATGTTGATTTGTTTACTACTCCCTTTGGCAGCTTTATTGTTAGCTCAGGAATGATGGGTGGCACAACTTCGGTCAAAGTTGTCATTGAACTACTAGGTTGATCAGTAGCCTTGTTGTTCGACAGTTGTGGATTCCTGTAATCTTTATTTCTAATCGATATCAAAGAATCATTTTTCTTTGAAATGGACAACATAAGCACTTGGGATGGGGAAGCATTGTCGCTAGCAACCAGATTGGTTTCTAGGTTTGGAAATGGGTCAGTGAATACTGCTAAGGTTTTCGAGTTCTTAAAGAATTTCTTAATCTCAGATTTATGCAGACAATTTCTCATCCAATGGTCTTCATCACATATGAGACATGGCTAACTAGTTTTCTTTTGCCCCAAATGGGTTTTGAGAAGATTTTTCAGGAGACGAATCATCTTGTTTCTTCTTTTTGCCTTTGTTTTTCTTCTTGCCCCTTGGTTTCTTTGGTTCTTTCCCTTTGTCAGTTGACACGGAATTAACCTCTGAGGCAAGAAGTTCTTCATTTGCATTTTGACCAGAAATGGGCTTTCTTAGATGTAGCCTTTGCAGTTTTCATGCTTGTTGTACCTATCACACCATCGCCTTGCATAAGAGTCTTTGTTTGATTTAGGAGGAGGAGGAATGGAAAACTCTAGTCTAGGAGCATCAGATATTTTGTCATAGAGCGTGCCAGACTGAATACAGATCAAGTCTAGATATTGCACACGAGTGATGACTTTCTCTTCAGTGACAACCCCCCCTTTAGCCACATCTTCTGTAATAGAAGGTAACAATGACTTAATAAACCATTCAGCTAGTAGCTGATCAGGAACATATGTTTTCACCATTCGACGACGACACCACCACTCATGAATATGATCAGATATGTGAGTGGCTGTCATATGCTTAAAATTGGTAAGAAGCTCCGTTCCTGTTTTGTACCTTATGGGTAACTGAAAATGGGTTAAAAAGGTGGTGGAAAGGGCACTGAAGTTATCGAATGAAGCTCTAGGCAATTCAATGTACCATTTTACTGCCGAACCAGTTAAAATTCGCTGAAAAAGGCGAAGCTTAATCGAATTATCATTGAGAGTGTTGGATGAACACCACAGATGAAAGGTCATCACATGATTCGACAGATCTTCATCTGGATTTCCATTGAATTTAGGAATATCTGTCGAAAGTTTATGAGGAATTGTCGGCCACCAAGGGGCATAAGCAATTGGATCATTTGTTAGCTGATTCAGATCTGGTAATTCTAAAGTTGCTACGAAGGGCAACTGTTGATTCAAGTTTGGCGAAGCATACCTAGGATAAGATGGGATCACTTGAGTAGTGGGTCTTTGCATACCAACATAATGTATTTGATGTTGATAACTTTGATAAGGTTGATGGGCATATCCATTATGATATGATTGATGGTGACTATTTTGAATATACGGCTACCCATTACCTGTAAAGCTTTGTTGCTCAGGTCCTCAGTAAGCTTGTTGGAATTGCGGTTTTTGATATTGTACCAGCCATGGTTGTGAAGCCATTTTCTGTTGTCCAATAATGGATGTCTGACCAAGATGAGGGGCACTCATACTCGTTTGAGCCTGAATCGCTCCAGTTAAGCAGCCAATAATCGACGATTGTGGTTGTGTCGTGGAGACAAGAGGTTGTTGTATTACGACCTAAGAAACTTGAGGTTCGCATACAATAGGCAACGCTTGTACTTGTGACACCGTCACAATAGCTGGTGTAGTGAGGATATTCGACACAGGTAGACTTGGTTGCATTGAATATACAACTCTTGGTTGTTGAGGCACTATTGGCACCCAACCACTAGATGTGATTCCAGCTTGACCCGAATTCTATTGTGAACTCTCATAAGGTTGTTCTCCCAGAGGGAACAATGAAAGGGCATACTGCCCCCCATATGGCAGCAATCCAGTGTTCAAAGGAAATATTGGCCTCTGGAGACTGGAGTGCCCAAATTGATACTGTTGCAAAGGATCAATTTGTTGAGACTCAACATAAGAAATTCCAGACATTATTTTGGATGAAAAAATGGGAACAAACCATATTGTCGAAAATGTCCTTGGGTGGACAATTTCTAGCGGTTGAGAGCTAGTTGGGACAGATGGTATACCAGCAAACATTTTTGGAGTGGCGACAAGAGGTTCTGATGTTGCTGTGTTAGACAACTCAGTCCTAGATGTCAATGGTTGTTCAGACATATCGAGTCTATCCAAAAGACTTCCTGGCGATTCTACAGGAACTTGCGATGAAGGGAGACTAACTTCTGAAGTAGAAGGATATAGGTGGATCCCAGTTCCAAAATGAAATGGAGTACTAGATCGAAGATCCTTCGTAATCTCTTCTATGGCAATTAGTCTAGGTGGAAGAGGTAGACTGTCAGGTCTGTAAAAGATTTCTGGTGCTGAAGAAGGTGTAGACTCTGCAGCGACAGCTGTTGGAGGGGTGACACCTTGTGAATCAGCTCTAGATGGAGCCGTTTCAGGAATAGAAGTGTTCACCATTACACTAGGATCAATTCTAATGTCCTCTTGTAACTGCAGAACTTCTTCTGTAGAGGCAGCGATACCAGAAATAGTTGGAGTAACTAGAGTCTTTGAGGATGACGAAACAGAAGTTTCAAAAAAACTAGGAGACTTTGACCTAGTTAAACGAGTTCGCTTAGCTCGAAATGGTTTCGTTTCTAGAGTCAAATATAGTTGACTCGTTAATCTCCGTGAACGACAAGGTTTCAATTGAATTTCTTCCATGATTGTGGATTACTTGATCAACTCAAAATAAAAATGGAAAAATTCATTCTGAATTAAATGAATTTTATGATGCTTTGACACAACTCGCTTTTTCAGTTTTTAAGAGTCGAGAAAAAGCTAAAGATGACTCTAGTTTCCTTTGATTTTTAATGAGCCTGAAGTGGCAAGTGCTTAGATGGACCCTTTCTATTAAGGAGTATAAAAAGGAACGAAAGTGACTGTTCTAGAAATCTAGACGGAGGGATTACCGAACCAATCACAAAACTGCAAAATACTTTTTACAGTACGGCAGTCAATCTTCCCAAATGTTGTGTCAGTGCATTGCGATTGATAGGGCGGTAGACATGACTTCCTAATGATAAAGAATATATCCTATTATGGTCTCCCAATATATACATGATGGTACATGGGAGCACAAGTCCATATTGGAACTTATCGTCTCAAAGAGGAGGAATCACCCAACCTATGATGAAAGAGATAGTTACCAGGATTTACGACACCGGAATACATCTCTAGCCTAGACTTCTAAATGTTGTGCGTTAGGTTCCAAAGCTTTTTTATGTTCATTGAAATTTATTTTACAGTTGATCTTTCTTAATAAGTTTCCCTTTAAGGTTCACCACATGATGTAGATATACAACTCCTAAATATGCAATCTAAGATGATAAACAAACGTTTACTTTCTCTTTTTGCAATGAAAATCCTAGCTACTAAGGAAAGAGAAGCGAAATTATTTCAACATAAAGCAGAGAGCACACACTAAGATGCACTGTCCTAAATCAATCTTCACGAGCAGTCTAAATGCAAATGCACATGCATGTATTTGTTTTCCATTTTTTTAATGTGCGAATGACAAAAAAGAATGCTAAGTACAAATCTAAATTATCTTTTCTTTCAAAGCGACAGTACTAACAATTTTCTTTTCAAAATATGAAAGTAAGACAAGGACAACACTTTGCGATTTTGAATTGAAAACTGCTTTTGACACTTGAAATACTATTAATTCAATTCAAATACAAGAGTAACAGTGTAATCGACTATCAAAAAGAGGAGGATTTTTTTCTTTGACTGAAAACGACACTTGCGACACTTTCAAATCAAAATATGACAGTTTGATTAAGCTACTGTTTGTAAAGGAGAACAGTAAATGGAAAAAAATACATAATAACATTCAAAATTCTTTGTACAATGAAGGCTGAATAATGCAAAGAAAGGGAGTTTCAATAGTGGTATACTGATCACATACAGCAAAACTGCTAAATAAAGCTGAAGAGAATGAAGAAAAACCAAAATCTGGAGGCAGAGACAGTCTTATCTGACCATCACACCTGTAACACAGGGAAACAAGGATGCATCTCACCTATAGCACATGGGAGGTGCGATGCATCCAGAATGTCAAAAGGAGATGGCGCGATGGTCCAGGGATGAGACTAGGCTTGGTTTTGGGTCACAGTTTGCAGCTTAGTTCAGGGATTTATGCTAAGCTAATGATAGTCAGTAAATACAAAACATAGGGGCTGATCTAATGAGGTTACTTGAGCCACCACCAGGGCACTTAGGATGTTTGCAAGTCATATGTTTAATTCAGAAACTAACCCAGAGATTGACTGAAGCATCGTTTATCTACTTTGCAGTTGTATAGAAAAATTAGTTCGAAGGCTAGCTAGCTTAACTTCAGGCTCCATCTGTAGTTTAAAATTAAACAAACTAGAAACAAGCAAACAAGCTATTCGCTCCCCAACGGAGTCACAATTTTGTTATCGGGAAAAATAGTGTCCATTCAGAGCTACTAGTCCCACTAAGATGAGTAACTCTCTTAGAAACAAACAAACTAAAGTTACTTGTGTTTTCCTTTATGAGAAGTAGATGAGAGAGAAGCAGAAAGTACCAACCTTAGTCTTCCGCTTGGCTCCTTGCTTGTTTCCTCTCCCCTTTGACAGATCTTTATCACTCCTTCCTCACTTGTCCTAGTTCAAAGAACACCTGTAGACTCAAAGAAGCATTCAAAGCATAGAGATCTATAATCATAAACAATATAGGATCAAGTATATATTGACCATACAAATGCATATATCAATTCAATATTCAAAGACATACAAGAATATGGAGGAAAACTCAAATAGATTTATTGATAGAAGTAGTAGAAGAGAGGATTACAACCTATTGATCTGACCCAGTACCATCCTCCCAACCTGAAAGCCCTTCTTCACCTCATGAAAACCTAGATCACCCAACACTATGATGTTCCATAGAGAAATCAAAAGCACTTCCTTACAAGATGCAAATTTCTAGCCTCTAGATCTCTAGGATGAGGGATCCATATATATATGTTTGCAGGTGGGTGAGTCATCTTTTGGGTTTTTTATTAGTGTCATTTCCCTGATAGTTCTCAGTTCCACTTGGAGATTTCATGATCTCTTACTCATCCTTGGGTGAATTCAAAGAGGCAAGTGTCACAGGAGAAGTTTCTGGAAGATTCCATGATCATCCACCTTGCAAACTATCTCTGCCATTTGTCTACTCTCGCCCATCACACCCCATAGAAGGGATTTTTAGTATGCATCACACCCCCTGTGTGCATTAGGTCGGATGCATTGCACTTTGACCATGGAGCAGGTGAGATGGTCTAGTTTTGACCAGTTCTGAGCAATTTTTCACGGAGAACTTTTGGGAGATGATGTAATCAGCTGACCTTATTCCTTTAGGGTATGAAACAACACTTTTAGGGACATAGAAGCCCTTGGTTTATGGACATATAAGATTGGGCTTGTAGTTCCCAAATATGTCTATAACAAAGAGATGTTGCCTAGATCCTTTACCCTTATGGTGTTATTATTAGAGATCTAACTTAATTTTGTGGGCCCAGTATTCTTATTTACTCATTTAAAATTTATTAGTGTATGCAATCATAAACTGTAAATAGATGCAAGGATATAATTGAAACATAAACACACAGATCAGATGCACAATATTCCAAAATCAAATTTTCTTTTATTAAGCTTTTGTTCTAGGATAATACAATTCCACCCTGCGTGCTCAGCTACAGGGGTCCGCACACACAACTGCGACCTCTACTAGGCCTCTGTGCACATAGCTACAGATCCTCTTCCTATTCCTACAACCCAAGACTCAGACTTATAGACTCAGAGTGAATATCACATTCGAAAACCCATATCTCTTGAACTCAAGACTAAAAATTGACTTCTACACTTAAAGCCTCACTCTATTTATACATTTCCATGGTTCGTGAACTATGGGTAGGCCGACTCACTTTACATTACCTTACATTACTTGAGGGTGGACAACCCTTTGACTTGACTTATTACAATCCATGCTCCGTGCATTCTGCGTAGTCTTTAAAATAGCATTACCAAAATTGTGGGCTTTAAGCCCTAAAATCATTACGCGGGGGATCCGCTGCCCAACAAACCCCCAACACAAACATCGTGAATTACCCTCGAGTCAACCCGTCAGTGTGGTGAGTCGTGTTGCCAAGGCTTCATGGTCTGCCATCCCTATGAGTGACGCACTACAGTTTTTTTTTCTGTCATTGCCTCCTGCAATGCTTCTTCAAGCTCCTGCTCCATTGCTCCTACTAATTCGCTTAACTGATGACGCTCATTCTGCTCTGCTAGGTTAACAAAAAGAAACCACTCATAGGATCTTAGCTCTAGCTGAGATGTCAAATGCATGAACTTTTTGTGCAAGAGTAGCAAGCTTGCGATCTCTGGTTCAGTATACTCAATGTTTGTTGGCGCTTGTGTTGCATTTTTGCAAGGGAGTTGTTGTTGTCCATGAGGTCCCAATCTTCAAGTTTCGTTATGGGCACATAGACCAGATATGAACTTTTAAATGGAATTCCATCTTTTGTCTCAAGATTCACCGTCTTGCCCTTATCTTTCATATATTGATTACCGGGCCGTAGGTTTCGCAGTGACATTCGGACCAGTCTTGCTACTTGCCTGGGAATTTTCAGTACATCTCCCATCATTGGCATTGGTCTTGATGTGGCATCCTTGGCTGTCGACATTACACTATCCCAAAGGTCCTATGTCTCTTTTGGTAATGCTGCAAACACTGGGCTTACTCTCAAAGCATCGACGTTCGACGGGTCCATACCTATTGGATAACACAATAACTTAATTCTCAAGATGCCATGGTTTGTTCGGTGGATGACCAACTGTGATTTATAGACCTGTCGAAATTCAAATTTGACCATTCCACCCTTATTCAGGTCATTAATGTGAGATTTACAGTAGAGTGTTCCAAATCTGGTTCTTAATTCATATCTTAATTTCCCACTGCTTGCTCCTTTTCTCCTTAACTCGGACATCTTGTCATGAACAATGACACCAACGGTCACTTCCTTGTCTATTCACATAGAAACATAACCCCTTCTGCATGACTGTGACCCTTGTGAAATAATGACCCTGCGCGCACCCTTGTTGTTGCGTAGCTCCCTAACAGATTGTTTCATAGTGCCACACTCTCTTTCAACTGTCTGGAGTGGTGAGATTGTCTCCTCTTCAGCTAGTCAGGTGGTCGCACCCCCTTGGTGCACCGCTGTCACGTCTTGGTGAACAACCCATGATAGGGTATCTATTGTCACCACTACACATGTTGCTAGATGCAGCGTGCTCTCTTGATTTCCCTCGAGAGTGAGGTGCAGCCTTAACTACTGCATTCGACCAACTAGCTCAGAGTCATACTCCTCCAATCCATCCTTAGGTTTGCGCATATCCAGCCACAACTTTCAAGGTTTTTTATTCAAAAAGTCTTCCTTTAGTTCCTTTTCCATCTGTTTAACCTCCACGTCTAACATCATATTCTTCATTCTCAGTAGTACCCTATTTCTTTCTAGTTAGAGTTGCGCATTCCCTTGCTGAATGGCTTCCTGAATCCCTTCATACTCCTCTTCGCGTGGTCTTGTGAGTTCTTCAGTCAGGACTTTTCGTGTTGTTATCTTCACCGACATTGCTACATCCACAACCTTTTGTGGAGGTTCTTCAGGGACCTCATTTCCCATACCATTTTGTAGCCTCGGACTTGACTTTGCAACTAGGTTCCTGCATAGTGTCGTATATGCCCATCTAACCATTAGGACAAACAGGTCCCACTTTGTACATTGTATCCTCTGTCCCCTATTCATGACTTCATGTACCTTGGCAAACACTTCCCTCCTTACACTGGGTAGTGCGATCCTTTTATTCCTCCAATGCACCTTATTTGGTCCTGCTATTGAAATACTGTTGTGCGCTGGAACAGTCTGTTCAGTATACATCTATACCAATCGGAAAAGGTGTGCTTGCAAGTTGTTCTACACTCTTCCACCAATCCATCTTAGTTTGGGTCTTCCAAAACATACGCGCATCATCCTACAACATTCACTCCAATTTCCCAAACTTCCTTGATATGTCTTCCACCATTCCGCAGGTGCCGCGCGCAGCGCCCATGCTAATGCATCAAACCGTTGTTGCTCAGGCACCACATGCTCAAATTCTTCTAGAAGTTCTTCTACCGTGGAAACCCCATCATATATTGGTAAGTCGTGCACTTCTATAGTCACACAATGCAGTGATCTTATCAACGTATTGCAATTAAGTGTCATTACTTCGTGCAACTGATTATGCCATCTTTCAATTTCTTCATCCAAATCGGAGGTACAGAAGTTGTCACGCTCCCATGAAATTCGTCCATTTTCCATTGGATTCACTGAATCTTGTCCATGCATAGTGATCTAATAAATGCAGTCTAGGTTGCGGGCTTAATGAGCCATTGGTTTATCGACATATGTGACTGGAGTTGAAGTGCCCAAATATGTCTATAACAAACCCCAATCATATATGTCAATAAACCAAGGGCTCTTTAAACCCTAAAAGTGTTGTTTCATACCCTAAAGGATCATGGTCAACTGATTACATCATTTCCCAGAAGTTCCACCTGAAAAACCACTCAGAACTGGCCAAAACTAGACAATGCTAATTGCTCCACTGTCAAGATACGGTGCATACTAGCTCCTACACTAGCCAGGTGCACTGCATACCAAAGAGGCCTTCTATAGGGTGCGATGAGTGAGAATGGACAAATGGATGAAACAGTTTACTAAGTGGATGCTCATGGAAACTTCTTGAAATATCTCCTATGACACTTGCCTCTCTGAATTCGCCTAGGGATGAGTAAGAGATCAATGAAATCTCCAAGTGGAACCAAGAACTATGAGTGGAATGACAGTAATTAAAAACACAGAGCTGACTCACACAGTTACAGACATCTATAAATGGATCCCTCATTTGAGAGATCTAAAGGCTGGAACTTTGTAATTTGTAAGGAAGTGTTGTTTGTTTCTCTTTGAGAAGAGACATTGTATTGTTGGGTGATCTTTATTTTCGTGTGGTGAAGAGGGATTTGATGCTAGGAGGATGATGCTGGATCAGATAGCTGGGTTTTAATTCTCCCTTCTATTTTAATAAAGTTCTTTGAGTTTTCCTCCATACAATCATGTATTTGTGAATCTTGTTATTTGTAAATGCAATTGTATGTTCAATGTATTTCTGATTCTGCATTGTTTATGATATTATATATCGAGATGCTTTGATGGTGTTTTGTTACTTTGTCTCTATCGGTATTCTCTAAGTGGGACAAGTAAGAGAGCAGTTGCAAGCTATATCAAAGGAGAGAGAACTCAAGCAAGGAGTCAAGTGGAAGATCCAGGTTGGTCCCTTTGCTTCTCTCTTATCTATCATACATAAAGGAAATCACAAAGTGCTTTGATTGTTTGTTTCTAAGATAGCTACCAATTTTAGTGGGACTAGCAGATTGAAAAGACACTAGTTTTCCCATAAAAAAATGGCAACTCCACTGGGAAACAAATCTATTTTATTTGTTTGTTATTGTTGTTTGTTTTATAAGCTACAGACGAAGCCTGGAGATAGCCTTCATACTGCTCTTGCTATGCAATTGCAAAGTAGATGAATGTTGCTTCAGTCAATCTCCGGGTTAGTTTATGAGCTAAACATCTGACTTACAAACATTCTAAATGCCCTTGTGGTAGCTCCATAACCTCCTAAGAACATAGCTCTGCACTTTTTTCTTTACTATCCATAATAGCTCAGCCTAAATCACTGAACTCAGCTGCAAATTTGAGCAAAAACCCACCTCAGTTTCGCTCCCTAGCCCATCACACTTTCTGTAACCAAAAACTAGTATGCATCGCACCTCCCGAGCATAGTAGGTGATATGCATCCCTGTTTCTATGAAGCACGGGTGCGATGACTGAGTAATACTATTTCTCTCTTTGAAATTTGGGTTTTTTCTCCTTGTTTTCAGCATATTCAATTGTTTTGTTGCTTATGATCAGTATCTCATTGTTGAAGCCTCCTTCCTTTAAATAGTTTAGCCTCCATTGATTATGATTAGTAAATTTTTTTATGTATTTGTCTATCATTTACGATCCTTGGTCAAAAATTCGCTTAAATTGAACTTTAGTTTTGATGAAAAAGTGTCGTAAATGTCATTTTGAGTCAAGAAGAGAAGTGTCATAAAGTCTTGCTTCTCTAGATAGTCAATTGTACTTTTTTCATGTATTTGATTTGAATTTCTAATATTTGAAGTGTCGAAAGAAGTTTTCTGTTAGAAATCAAAAAGTTTCATTTAGTCTTCCTTTCATTTTGAAAAGAAATTGTCGAAATGTCGCTTTAAATAAAATAGTTCAGATCTATACTTAGTTTCCTTTTTGGCATTTTTCACATTAAGGGAACGAAAAACAAATACATGCATTTGCATTTGCATTTAGACTGTGTTCAAAAATGATTTAGGAAAAGTGCATTTAGTTTGTGCTCTTTTCTCTTTGTTTAAAGAATCATAATCTTCTTTCCTTAGTAGCTAGAATTTTCATTGCTAAAAGAAAATAGCGACTGTTTATCATTTTAGATTGCATATTTACGAATTTTACATCTACATCACACAGTGAACCTTGAAAGAAAAAATTCTAAACAAGATCAACTCTAAAATAAATCTCAATGAACTTAACAATACTTTGGAACCTAACGCAACACATCTAGAGATCTAGGCTAGAGACATGTTCTAGCGTCGTAAAATATAGTAACTATCGTTTTCATCAAAGGTTGGGTGATTCCTCCTCTTTGATACGACAAGTGCTAGCATGGACTTGTGCTCCCCATACCGTCGAGTACATATTGGGAGACCATAATAGGCTGATATCCTTTATCCATAGGAAGTCGTGTCTACCGCCCTATCGATTGCAATGCACTGAACACAGCATTCGGGGAGATTGACTGTTGTACATAAGTCCTTGGTAATTTCTCTTTAATTTACCACTAAGGTGTATATTGCAGTTTTGCAATTCCCTCTGTCTAGATTTCCAGAGTAGTCACTTTCATTCCTTTTCGACTCCTTAAAAGAAAAGTTCCATCTGAGCACTTGTCACTTTAGGCTCATTAAAAATCAAAGGTGACTAGAGTCATATTTAGCTTTTTCTCAGCTCTTAAAAATTGAAAAAGCAAAGTTGTGTCAAAGCGTCATTAAAATTTATTTAATACGGAAGAACATTTTTCCCCTTAATTTTGAGTTGATCAAATAATCTGCAATTGTGGAATAAAGTTAATCAAATCCCTATCATTCGTGGAGACTAGTAAGTCAACCATCTTTGTCTCTGAAGACGAAACCATTCCGGGCAAAATTGTCTCATTTAACTGAGTCCAATTCTCTTGGTTTATTTGAAACTTGTGATTGAACATCATTAGAGACTACAATTACTTGGTCATTTATGGTACATTTGCATTTACAGAAGAAGCTCCGCAATTACAAGAGGACATTAGAACTGATCCTAGTGTAAACACTTCTATACCTGAAACATCTCCATCTAGAGCTGATCTAGAAACTGAACTTAACTTACCTGAACATCTGGAATTTGAGTTCTAGAATTGAGAAGGTGTCACCCCTCCAGTGTCTATTACTGCAAATGCTATACCTTCTTCAACTCCAGAAATATTTTACAAACCCGATGGTCTAGCTCTTCCACCTAGACTGATTTCTATAGAAGAGATAGTAGAGGATCTTCCATCCAATACCCCATTACATTTTGGAACTAGAATCCACTTATATCCTTCTACTCCTGAAGTTTGTTCTTTTAATCATCTTTCATCGCAAGTTCCTATCGAATCGCTAAGAAATATTTTGGATAGACTAAATATGTATTAACAACCATCAACATATAGGACTATGTCATCCGATATAGCCATAATAGAACTTCCTGTTTCTCTTCTGACGATGTTTGCTGGTATATCATCTGTCCCAATTAGTTATCAACCACTAGATGGAGTCCACCCAGGGACTGTTTCAACGACATGGTTTGTTCCTATTTGTTCATCCGAGATCCTATCTGGCATTTCTTATGTTGAAACTCACCAAATTGATCCTACATACCAGTTTCAATTTGGGAAGCCGAGTATTCAAAGACTGATCTATCCTTTGAGCACTGAATTGTCACCATATGGGGGCCAATATGATTTTTCATTGTTCCCTCCTATAGAACAACCATATGAGAGTTCACAACAAAATTTAGGTCACACTGGAATTACATCCTGTGGTTGGGTACCAATACTACCTCAACAGCGAAGGGTTGTATATTCAATGCAACCAGCCCAACGTGTGTCAAATATTACCACTACACATCCTATTGTGCCTTTGTCGCAAGTACAAGCCCTGCCTGTTGTATGTCAACCTCAAGCCTCTCAGGTTGCAATACAAAAACCTCTTGTCTCTACAGCTCAATCACAACCTCAGATTAGTGCTTCCTTAACCAGAATGACTCAGGCTCAAATGGGTACTATCACTCTGCATCTTGGTCAATTATCCAGTATTGGGAAATAGCAAATGGTCCAACAATCATGGCTGGAACAATATCAACAAATGCAACTCCAACAAGCTTACCGAGGACCTGAGCAACAAGGCTTTGTAGGTAATGGGCAACCACATTTTCAAAACGGTTATCAACAACCATACTATAATGGTTATGCCCATCAACCTTATCAAATTTATCAGCATCAGATACATTATGCTGGTATGCAAAGACCTACTGCTTAGGCGATCCCATCTTATCCTAGGTATGCTTCACCAAACCTGAATCAACAGTTACCTTTTGTAGCAACTCTAGAATTACTATATCTAAACCGACTGATGAATGATTCAATTTCTTACCCACCTTGGTGGCCAATGATTCCTCATAAAATTCCCTCTGATATTCCTAAATTCAATGGAAATCCAGGTGAATATCCATTGAATAATTTAATGACTTTTCATTTTTGGTGCTCATCTAATACCCTAAATGATGATTCCATTAGGCTTCGCCTTTTTTAGTGAACACTAACTGGTCTCGCAACCAAATGGTATATTGAATTGCCTAGAGCTTCATTTGATAACTTCAGCACCCTTGCCACTACTTTTCTAATCCACTTTCAGTTACCCATAAGGTACGAAATGGTAAAAAAACTCCTTACCAAATTTAAACAGACAACAACCACTGTCATATCTGATCATATTCATGAGTGGCAATGTCGTCGTCGAATGGTAAAGACATATGTTCCTAATCAGCTTCTAGTTGAGTGGTTTGTTAAGTCATTATTGCCTTCTATTACTGAAGATGTGGCAAAGGGAGGATTTGTCACTGAAGAGCAAGTCATTTCTCATGTACAATATTTAGACTTAATCTATACTCTGTTTGGCACGCTTTACGACAAAATTCCTAACGCTCCTAGACCAGAATTTTACATTCCTCCACCTCCTAAATCAAATAGGGACTCTCATATTAGTGATGGCATGATCGGTACCTCAAGCACGCAAACTACAAAGGCTCCATCTGGTAAAGCCATTGCAGTTTCTAGTAAAAAAGAAAATGACAAAATTCTTGCCTCAGAGGTTAATGTCATGTCATCAGACAAGGGCAAAGAGCCAAAGCAACCAAGGGGCAAGAAGAAAGGGAAAAATAATAAGAAGAAACAAGAAAATTTAAATCTTGAAAAATCTTCTCAAAACCCTACTAGGCGAAAGAAACTAGGTCAACCGTGTTTCATATGTAATGAAGAACATTGCATGAAGGATTGTCCACATTAAGCTGAGGTCATGAAATTTTTAAAGACTTCAAGTACCTCAACAGTGTTGACTAATCCATTTCCAAACCCAGAAACTAATCTGGTTGCTATCAATCATGCTTCCCCATCCCAAGTGCTTATGCTATCTATCTTTATATAGCAAAATGATGCTTTGATATCAACAAGGAGTAAAGATTATGGGAATCCATAGTCGTCGAACAACAAGGCTACAAATCAACCCAGTATTTCGAAAACAACTTCGCCAGAAGTTGTTCTGCCCATCATTCCTGAATTAAATATAAAGACGCCTAAGGGAGTAGTACATAAATCGACATTTAATCCTCGTGCCTGAGAAACACTGAATTATAATATAGGGGAGGATCTGGCTCAATCACCATCCAGTGTGTTGGCACTTGAAGTACTATAGAATTGGCCCCCCCAAAATCAGGCTCTGTTATCAGCAGTAGGTGGGATTGATCCAACGGATTTCAGTCTTGTGGCCTTTAATCATAAAGGATACGAACCTCAGTTACCAACCCAACTCACTTTCCTTACACAGGTAAAAACCCTCAATAAAACTGTTCATCGAACAATCATTGATGAGGGGGCATCTACATGTATTATGTCAAGGAGTTGCTAGAAAACTTTAGGCTCACCATCCTTGTCACGATCATCAATCACATTAAAAGCGTTCGATGTAAGAACATACACACCATATGGGATATTAAGTAACTTGCAAGTTGAACTGGGGGGAAAGACAGTAAAAATTGAAGTTGTGGTCATTGATGGAAACGTTGACTACAATATCTTACTGTGAAGGCCCTGGATTTATGCTATGGTTGCTGTTGTGTCAACATATTTTAGAAAGATTGCATTTCCCTTCCAAGGTAAAATTACAATCATTGACCAACTAACATTTTTCCCCAATAGTTCACAAGCTACTGGAAACATTCCACTGATCCATGGAAGCTCTCAATCACTTCAAAATGTCGGAGTAGGTCTCATAAAATGCCTTGCCTTAATGGGTACTTTTGCCCTCCCACCTCCAAGTAATCTAGCAGAAGTGGCCACAGTGGAAACCTGTCACATGATATCTTCTACACCATCAAATATTAAGAATAACTTTGATCATTTTGACAGTGTGGATCATCATGAGGTGTTGTCCCCAAGCCCCATAGAATCTTTGTAGTAATCAATTTTCTGGGCCTGGGCAGCGAACCCAAATCAACACTCAGCAAATGTTTTGATAGACAGGTCTCTAGAGTACAACACATCTTCTGATCCTTGGTCTTGTATACATTATATAGATGAAGGAAGCATTCAGTCGATGATGATAGGAGAGGCACCATGGGAAGATTACCACCATCGTTCCCACCTTCAAGATAGCAATGAAGATTATTCTGGCAACCTTAATCATCCTCCAGTTTTTGATTTTCTATCAAATACTATAAATACGGTGGATTCTGAGTGAAATTTGTCCAATATTGAAGAGACTATTGCCATTAATATCTTGACCAAACCTAATGTTGTAGATAATATTCATGTTGGAAAATAATGTTCTTCTTTAGAACTAGAAATATATTGCACTCTCTTTCGCGAATTTAGAGATGTCTTTGCATGGTCATATGAATAAATGCTAGGCATTCTCTTGAGCATCGTTGGACATGAAATCAAGATGTATCTAGATTTCAAACCAGTACAACAACAGCTTCGACCGGTTCACCCAAAGAAAATCACTGCCATTAAGGCAAAAGTTGAAAAACTGTTGCATGTTGGTTTCATTTACCCTGTTCCTCTCACTGATTGGGTATTGAATATTATTCTTGTGATGAAAAAGCAAGGAAGGATTAGAGTGTGTGTTGATTATAGGGATGTAAATCAAGCTTGTCCAAAAGATAAATACCCTACACCCTTCATCGACCAGATAATTGATGAATGTGCCAGATGCAAAATCTTTTCATTCATGGATGGATTTTCCGGATACAATCAAATCAATATCCGCCCACAGGACTAGTTGAAGACTGTATTTATATGTCCATGGGGCATGTTCGCATACCATAAACTACCTTTTGGTTTGAAGAACATGGGGGCAACCTTTCAGAGGGAAATGAACTATGCCTTCCATGATATCAAGTACATCATTCAATCGTATCTCGACGATCTACCAGCTCATTCGCGAAATCAGACTGATTATCCGCAGCATTTGAGAGCCATATTTCTATGTTGCTGACACTACAAGATACTACTCAATCCGCACAAGTGTGTGTTTTGTTTTGGTTCTAGTCGATACGTAGTTTCTAAGAATGAAATTCGACTCGACCCATGTAAGGTTCAGGCAATCATTGACATGCCTTCACCTTCAAATTTGCTTTAGATTTAGAAAATCCAAGGGAAAGCAAACTTTCTAAGGAGGTTCATTCCAAATTATGCCGAACTTTCTAAAGGTTATACTCGTATTTTAAAAAAAGAAGTACCCTTCAACTAGGATTAGGTTGTGCAAGCTTCCTTTGATGCTTTAAAATATTCCCTGGTAAAAGCATCATTAATATATGCTCCTGACTATCAAAAATACTTTAACTTGTATCTCGCCACTATAGATACAACCATTGCCATGGTTTTAGTACAAGAAGACAATGGAATAGAACATCCTATGTATTATTTAAGCCACAACTTAAATGATACTGAAAGAAAGTACTCCTATGTTGAAAAGCTAGCTTTAGCAGCCGTTCAAGCAGTACAAATATTTCGACACTATATACTCTTTAGAAAAACTACCATTTTGTCAAATTGCAACCCTATGACCTACATCTTATCATGTCAATTACTAGGGCGGAAATATTCCAAATTGATAGCCATTTTGCAAAAGTTTGGTTTGGAATTCACCAAAGCCAAACCAAAGAAATATCTCGTCTTTGCAGAGTTAATTTGTGACCTCACATCACCATCCAAACATTTAACATCTAAAGCATCAATCGTGGATGAGACTTTGTTTCTAATATCGTCAAGGAATCCGTGGTACAGAGACATATTGATCTATCTCCAAACCCAAACCTTTAGGCCTAACACCTCTCACTCTAAACATCGACGTATTTGATACGAAGCCAAAGACTACATGATCGTTGGTCATACACTTTACCATCTTGGTGTTGATATAGTTCTGCGAAGGTGCCTCACGCATGAGGTGGCCGAAAAAGTCCTAAATGATTGTCATTTAGGCGTGTGTGGGGGGAATTTATTTGGTTAAAATACTACACAAAATATCTTACGAGCTAGTTACTTTTGGCCCACAATATTCAAAGATTGCATAATTACAGTGAGAAGTTGCCATGCTTGTCAGATTTTCGACCGTAAAACCAGATTACCACCTGCACCACTACATCCAGTAGTTGTTGTTGGGCCATTCGCCAAATGCGGCATTGATTTCATGACATGTAACCCCACTTCAGTTGGGGGGCATGGGTATATCATAGTTGATGTCGACTATTTTACAAAATGGATCGAGGTGATACCTACATTAAACAACAGAGGCAAAACAACTACTCTTTTCTTTTTCAATCATGTAGTCTCTATGTTTGGTGTTCCATTGGCTATAGTCACAGATAATGGATCACATTTTCAAAATCACATGATGGTTAAATTGAGTGCCAAATTAGGACTGTCCCACGATAGTTCTACTCCATATTATTGCAGGCTAACGAACAAGTTGAGGCAATCAACAAAGTCCTGAAACGCATGCTGCAATGGATGATTGGAGTCCACAAACTAAATTGGCATTTAATCCTATACTCAGCTTTGTGAGCATATAGAACATCAGTAAGAAATGCAACTGGATTTACGCCCTTTCAATTGGTGTATGGTCTAGAAGTTGTCTTACCAATTTAGTGTGAAATTTCATCTCTCAAGCTCGCAATCGATCTACTTCCTGAAACTTCGAAGGAAGAGGCTCATTTCTTGAAACTAATCCACTTGGATGAAACCCGTTGTGATGCCACATTGGATAATGAGGCTCATAAGAAATGTGTCAAGGTGAAATTTGAAAAAAATGTCAAGCCTCGTGTCCTCTCAAAAGGTGACCTAGTCTTGCTGTACGTTTAGGACTCTAACAAATTGGGAGCAAGTAAGTTCAAACCATTATGGATGGGCCCCTATATTGTTAAACAAGTATTGGTAAAGGAGCCTACGAGGTGGTAGATAACGATGGGATTCCACTGTCGCAACCTCGAAACTGGTTGTATCTTAAGCGTTACTATGCTTGATTAAGTATAGTAATCTCTTTATAGATATGCTTTTGTTACATTTTTGTTTTCGTTAAGAGTTGTCATTTTGGTTAGGTAATCAACTTTGCATTTGTTGCAGATGTCATACTTTTTGGAAACATTCGTTGGGTACACTGACAGAGCTAGTCATAGTACGTAGAACCTATCTTCTGTAGCCTGGGCCATTTTTGCTCCAAGCGGTGAGTTAGTGAATTTTAGGGGGATATGTATTGGTCGATAAATGAACAACATCACTGAGTATAGAAAATTTATTGAGCTTCCCTTTGATGCCATTTTGCATGGCATACGCCGACTTGTTGTCAGGCTAGATTCACAACTCATCATTCTACAGCTCACTAGCATCTGTTCCATTTGGAACTCAGCTATTTATCATATATTCCTAAGAGTTAGGATTTTGGAAAGACGATTTGATTCCATTCAATATCAACACATTTTTAGAAATTTAAACACATTAACTGACTCATTAGTAAATTATGTTTTAGATAGACATTTGCAGCATTTGTAAAGAAAAGCATTTCGCATTAACATTTGCATCAAGGATTGAATAACTTAACCAAAATAAAACTCCAAAAATTGAAAATATATAAATGTTTATATTTTTTACAAAATGTTTTGTTTCCAAGACCTAATTGGTCATATGACCAAGAAACTCAAAAAATAAGTGCAAAAAAGAACCCTAGACTAATGGTACTATGGTAACATGTCACCGCCTATGCGATCATACGCAAGAGCCTAGTCCATTGACTCGACACACTAGTAGTATGTTGTTGTAACCTCAGAGGTAAATCATCGGTCCTCACATCCTGAATGCCAAGAGTGAGACTCTCAATCTGATCCTGCAGCACTGCCAGGGTATTCGCTATGCCCAGATCATGAAGGACTACCCTCCCTAAAGCCTCTCCTACTGGAACGTCAGTTGTCGCCCGTGGGCATGCCGCTAGTCGCACTGGCCCAATATCTGCACACACATATGAGTTTGATTAGTCTTGATAACATTTAAAAACAAAAAAAATAAATTCTAAAACTGATAAAAAAAGATATGGTCAAAGCATTTTACCCATAGCACTCCACTGCTTGCCAACCGGTAACACACAATCTGGGTCACCTCGGAAATCCATACCAGCGTATGGATACTTTGTGAAGACCATCTCTTGATGGTCGAACCACTCAAAGAAGGCATCAGAGAAAGAAATTTGTTATTGGCCAGCATGTCTAGCCATGAGATCAACCCATTTCTGCATCCGTGGTTCCCTCGGTGCTAGCAAGCCTAGTGAAATGTACTGAGGCTGCATGATTGGAATCCTTTCCAAGGAAAAAGCAATCAATATGGAACCGTAACCAAAATTCTTGGACCTTCCATTCTTTACCTTGGAGAGCTATTCTTTTATGACCAAAATTACTGCTTTGCACCAGTTGAATACCTTTGGTTCCAGGCATTCCAAGGCATACTGCATATAAGATCTGTTTGCCAAATAAAGAGCCGAGCTACCAACCAATCAAGAAAAGGTGAATAAAATGGCCCTCAAGGGCCGATCAATGACATCCTAGATACTGATCTTGCCATCTTTTCTAGGCTGGGATCCATCTCTATAAAACTGACGAATATAATCTATCACAGATTCACCCCCAGGGGTGGATCCTGATAGTGAAAGAGGGGCACCACGCCTTGATAACCCCGTCAGAAAGTAGATATCCTCTACTCTCAGTGAAATAGATTTGCCTCTAATCTGGAATACCTGGTTGATCAGACCCCAAGCATCGAGAAAATACTACAACAAACTACTTTGTTTCCTCATGCTAGTTATAAGAAGAATTTGAGCAAGCCACAGTTTCGTAATGTAATAACTGTGCCCTGATCATGTAAGGAAATCATGTCTTCTTCTTCATGTTGGCATTCACGCCATGTGACAACCATCTTGATCCAACAAATATCTGATACACAGACAAAAGATGAAATGGGATCCAAATTTGAGCAAAAAAAAGAAAAAAATTCATGAAAAATCACTGTGTAAAGTTTCCCTTCTACACCCGTCGCACCCTACCTGTGAGCAAGGTGAGATGCATACTGACTGGCTAGTGTCCAGCTTAGTATGCATTGCACTTTTCGATGCAGGCTAGGTGTGATGGATGGAGAACAAGTTATTCAAACCTGAGGGGCTAAGAAGAAGGGAAAAACTTGCTCAAAATCAAATAAGGATGGAATGAAAATGAAGAGCTTAGGGTTAGCTCCTACCTAGTCTTGACAACACTGAGAATAGTCCACCGAATCTCCCAAAATCATCTGGTGAAATTTGAGGGGGAAATCACTCCAGAGCTCCAAAATCCTAAATTTGAAATGAAATGGTAAAAATGAGAGGTAAAACTACTTTTATGTTATAATTCATGTGCTTCAAGTAAAATGTTAGTTTTTAATTCATTTTTTGGGCATGTATATGTATTTCTAATCAATTTGATGGAGCAATTGAGTAGGTTGAATGACCGACAAAAGAATCTAACATGTTAAATGGTGAATTGAACATATTTGACCACTATTATGAGCAATGTTTCCACAAGGTTCAAGCTCATTAAAAAATAAACCTGCCACTGAGCATATGTTCCCCCGGAGTTCAAGCTTGTTAAAAAATGAACCCACCTTCAGTAAATAACCTTTGTGATTGCCATTCTATCTGCCTTTCGAACCTTGGTTGTGTTCCTTCCATCACCTCCATCTGTTTGGCTGATCATACACTTCCACTTGATTGTTTACCATTCTGAGGAACAGCTGCGATGAGTGGTCTTGTTAGCCAACCTCTTCACACCACCATGTTTTGAGAAGTTCCAAGATTACCCAGAAATTGTTTGCTACCCTAAACGCCACTTGTTCCTAAAAAAATGAGTGTACTTTAAACTATTTTAGGACTCGCTAAATATGAAAACATTGTCGAGCAATTGGCCTCTCCATCTCGCTAAAGTGATTGGAAGTGCCATCCCTCCTGTATTTTAATATTTTCGGACCTGAGGGATTATCCCACAAAAAGATCGAGTGCTTGTCTTTTTCAGCTCACTAAAGTGATCATAAAAGTCATCCCTTTTGTATTATTTTAATCTTTTTCAAACTCAAGGGATTATGATACGAAAAAGAATTGCTGGAGTTTCCTTTTCATCCCTTTTCAAACTCTCTAAACATGAAATGGACCGAGTTATCCTTGTCGTTAAACTTGTTAAAACAATAGCGACAAACTTGTCCACCTAGACAAGAACAAGTTTCACTGTCACTCGGCTCGCTAAAACATAGCGACAGGTATGCCTAAAGGGCGAATTATAGAACACGCATATGTTATCCTCCTCAAGCTTGACAAAAATAAAGAGGTATTGGTTAGCAATGATTGGGAAAAAGGGAAGAAAACTTGAAGAATTTTATTGGTAACAATTCGCTCTTGAACATGACACTTTCACTCCGTCAGCATGATTGAGTTGGGTTGGGTTATTTCATCCACCGGTCATATCACCATGGGTCCACCATACCATCCATATTTTGGGGTTAACGCTACTAATCCATCTCAGTATCACCGATATGCTCAACAGAAGTCAATTCAAAGAATTCACCATCTAGCTAACACCTCATCCACTGCAATACCTTCACCCTCCATTTTTCATGACCGCCATTCATAAACCTTGTATCATCAGATCATTTTCACCTCCAGAAAATCATTTGTTTCATTTCATGTTGTAGATGTGGGATACATCAAGGCTCTCCTAGGACTGGTCACTTCTTGTTTACATTAGCTCATTATCCAAGAAATTGACGTAGAAACAACCCTTTCAGTACTTTGAAGCTTGCATGCCTCAATGGCAAGTTTCTCACTTCCAGTGATAGGTTTACATCAATGGCCTTCGATCGAAAGATTTTATGTGGTGTTCAACATCGGATCATATATTCACACCACGTGAATTGTACTGTAGTACCTTGAGGGTCATTATCATTATCAGTTATTCCTCTCGCACCTGTTAACAACTTACATCATTGGTTGGTAATCAGGCAATGTCTTTCCATGTTTGACTTTAGAAAATCTTTTCACATGGATCGACTTGTACATTGGGTGAAGATTGAATGAGTTTGAAGACCGTAGATCTTGTTTCATCCATCTCTCGAAAGCTGCACAGATGAACATACAAGCTAAGGGATGATGACTCGACATACCAAGAATCACCAGTCTGCAACTGTAGACGATTATCTGTAGTATGTACATGAAAATGAATTTATAAAGCTGAGCATGGGAATGTCCACTTTAGCGATATCATGAAAATAATATGATGATGATGTATTGTATTGTATCTTATACAGGTCACCTTCCAGTTCGAATACCTCGAATCCTCATGAAAATGCATTTCACCCGACATCAAAAGATTTATGATCTCATGCTTTAGGGGCCAACTATTATAGACATATTTGGGCACTTCAAACCCAATCATATATGTCGATAAACCAAGGGCTCTTTAACCTATAAAAGTTTTGTTTCATACCCTAAAGGATCATGGTCAACTGATTACATCATTTCCCATAAGTTCCACCTGAAACACCACTCAGAATTGGCCAAAACTTGACCATACTTACCGCTCCATTGTCAAGGTGTGATGCATACTGGCTCCTACACTAGCCAGGTGTGATGCATACTAAAGAAGCCTTCTATAGGGTGTGATGAGTGAGAATGGACAAATGGTTGAGACAGCTTGCTAAGTGGATGCTCATGGAATCTTCTAGAAACTTCTCCTATGACACTTTCCTCTCTGAATTCACCTAGGGATTGATAAGAGATCAATGAAATATCCAAGTGGAACCAAGAACTATGAGTGAAATGACACTAATTAAAAACCTAGAGCTGACTCACACCCTTGCAGACATCTATAAATGGATCCCTCATCTGAGAGATCTAGAGGCTGGAATTTTGTAATTTGTAAGGAAGTGTTGTTGGTTTATCTTTGAGAAGAGACATTTTATTGTTGGGTGATCTTGATTTTCATGAGGTGAAGAGGGCTTTGATACTGGGAGGTTGATGCTGGATCAGACAGTTGGGTTGTAATTCTCCCTTCTATTTTAATAAAGTTCTTTGAGTTTTTCTCCATACAATCATGTATTTGTGAATATTGTTATTTGTAAATGCAATTGTATGTTCAATGTATTTCTGATTCTGCATTGTTTATGATATTATAGATCGAGATGCTTTGATGGTGTTTTGTTGCTTTGTCTTTACATGTATTCTCTAAGCGGGAAAAGTAGGAGAGGAGTTGCAAGCTCTATCAAGGGAGAGTGAAATCAAGCAAGGAGTCAAGCGGAAGATCCAGGTTGGTCCCTTTGCTTCTCTCTTATCTATCATACACAAAGGAAATCCCATAGTGCTTTGATTTTTTGTTTCTAAGATAGCTACCAATCTTAGTGGGACTAGTAGATCGAAAAGATACTAGTTTTCCCAAAAACAACACCATTGAAAATTAAACAAGTAAACATTAGTACCGATGTAGAACTATGGGCTTATCCAATAACATGCAAGAAGTTGACTGGAAAAACCCCCTCTAGGCTTGTCTATGGTGTTGAAGCGGTAATGCCTATGGAATATATTGTGCTTAGTCTATGCATAGTGGTGCTCATAGGTATGACAAATCATAGAAGCTTGGAGTAAAGGCTCGTACAACTGGATGAAGTTGAGGAAGAGAGATTTCTAGCTAGATTTCACCAACAGATCCAAAAGCAGTGCAAAAAGGCATGGCATGATCGAGATATTAAGTTTCACACCTTTAAGGTCTTCCCAGGAAAGGTGAATGGTAGTCACTGGAAGCCATACACAACGGTCCAGCCAAGTGAATAGATGAAGGTAGTATAGTCTTAGCACTCCATGCAATTGAAATGAGTCAAGAGACTATAAACTACACTCCCTGGGTTGGGGAGCTGCATGATCGGAGGATGGTGCGAAGCAAGGAAGTGTGATAGGGTCCACGGCTGCACGGAGGGAGTTGTGCTACCCAGGGAGAAATCATGCACATCAGCCAGAAAGTGATGTTAAAGTCACCGTTCATGATTTGATGGTTGAAATGCAACCAAATGGAGTGGGTGGTTGACATTTAAGATGAAATTTATGGCTCATATCCTTGAAAATATGTTGCCAATCTAGCATTAATGAATTGAATTTGGGGGGAACAGTCAGATTTTAATTCAAAATGCCATATAAATTACAAGTGGTTGTCCAATGAAAAACACTTGGCATTGTGAGAATTGAGTTGTTGAGTTCTTAGGCACCCATGAACTGAGAATTCTTTGAGGCTTTCAAAGAGACTACCACATTTGCAAACTTTCTAGAGACGTTGCAAGCATTATTAGAAAGCATTATGTTGACACCCGAAGAAATTATAAATAACGAAGAAGTAGTAGTGGAGTCGACACAGGAAATGGAAATAGAGGCAGAAATAGCTGCTCCAAAGGTCATCCAGGTGATCGCTGAAGTTCCTAAATCACCAAGAAGAATAAAAAGGTAAGCAGCCTGCCATACTGGTGCATACATCGCTAAGGAGAAACCCACCAGAACCCACCGCGCAGGAGAAATGCAAGGCCATAAACTTAGAACTAGAGGAGGAAGACATTGAAGACATCTCAATGGACTATGATGATGTGGGAGCTAATGTGGAGGAGGTTGAAGCCCAGTGTGCAGACCCTATTACTCGGTTGCCAAAGTATGTCCCTTTGTGCAAGCCTAAGACTAAGTTACCAAAGGACATCAATGAGAGCAAGACTCCCCTACAAACCCCTCTGCCACCAAAACAAATTGTTTTCGACGGTTCGTGCTTGGCACGAGTGCTGCTACTAAATATTCAAGACTGGGACTTGGTGGACCATGAGAATTTCCCACACCTGGTGACCGAGTAGCTGATGCACTTCATCATTGATATGAATACAACAATGACTGCATTAGAGCCTCAAAGTTGGCTCAAGGGAGTAGAAAAGGCAGGGTTTCTCAACCTGCTCTAGGTGTCGCACTTCAACCACACCCTGGTAACTAGATAGGTTGATTAACTAGTTAATGTGACTGTCGTATATAGTAGAGAATTCAGCCATGATCTTTGGTGAAAAAGGTGGCGAGCTGGCTCTCACAAAATTGATAAAAGAAAATTTTAAATTGGTGAAGAAGTCGTGTGGATACGCTATAACCAACATCTGTGACCCCGCTGTGAAGGTAGCCACACAGATCTTAGTGGGGAAGGTGATGAAGAAGTGTTGTGCTGATGAAGTCTCAATGCCTGTCGTCACACTAGCAGCATAGTGCACTGAAGGAGTCTAGTTTGACTGGTTGGACTACCTTTGTAGAGAGTTCCTAGTGAACTACCACAAAGCACAAGAGCTTAGCAAGACGTACCACTAGCATGTCTCTTGCTGTCAATTATGTTGGTAGTGTGGGATCTGCTAGAGGATAGCCAGTTCCCTTCAGTCATGCCGGACCTCCCAGAAGCAGCGAAGTACGCTTTGTTATGGGTGACCAAGGACATGCAGCGAGTGAAGGACAACAAGATATTTTGGATCTTGATGGAGATGAACATCCAAATGGCCATCAATCACAAACTGTGACTGTCACCAACGGTGTATGCCAACCTACAGGGATATTCCAAATTCAAAGCCCACTACCATCGAGTATCCATCAGGGTGTGGAAGGACCCTACGCAGAAATGGTATGACTTGCCCTATCTGGAAACAGATGATGCCATTGATGCAATGCTTAATCAATGGCTAGTAGATTGGTGAGCTACCACAGACTTGGTGATGGGCATGAGCAAGTCCACCACGTAGAAGAAGAAGATGAGACAAAGCTTAGGATGGCACAATTGGCTGAAAAGAGGAAAAAGGAGGCTATTGATAATGCCCAGGCAGAGCGCGAGGCTGCACAACAAACAAGAAAGTAGGCAAGTGGGACAGAGCAGGGCTCTGACAAAGGCATGAGGTTTCCTTCACATGAGACAAAAAGGGAGACTAAATAGAACGACGTAGACCCTCAGGAGATGTCCACCCACATCAAGTGCCCAAAGGAGCTGGAGAAGGGAGAGTCCAGGAAGAAATCAAAAGGCAACCAAGACCTCACTAGACCCCATCACATTAACAAAGGGTGACTTACATGATATCGGTGACACAGCAAGGGATGTCACCATGGAGGCCCTGCAACAATTTGAACAATAGCAGCAGATCATCCTGGGGGCTATCCAGACAAAGTTGCTAGAGCTGCAGACCCGGACCTCAGAAGTTCACGGTGTCTACCAGCTAGGCTATTGGCACTTTAGAGGTTGCCGATATGCTGCACATGAAGGCTTCCAGTATAATAGTGCTTCTGAATGGATCACTGCCCATAGAGAATGAGGCTGGCTGACCCACTGTCAGCACCCTAAATGGATTAGGGTTGAACCTGATAGCACTCCCACGTGAAGGACTCCACCTCTTGCAAGATGGAGTAATTGCAGAACTAAGGGCTTGTGAGCACCCCACCCTCCACATGATCAATGAATAGAAAATCAACAATGAGTAGATGGCCTTATAGAGAAATGCTTCCATCACTGTGGAGACCAAGGTGACCAATCAGAGCAAGTGGATTATGTAGGTCATTGAGGAGGCATGTCGAATGCTCCCAGAGTTGGCCATTCCAAAGGAGAGCCAATCAAGGTACGCATCCGTCAGCTGGCCATAGGGGTATGTGATACTCGGACTGAGATGGCACAGGTTTAATTGGAGTTGAACCTGAAAATTATGGAGTTACAGTTTAAGGCCCATCCTTCAACTCCACCAGAAGTGAAGGAACATTGGGCAACCATTGTCATAGAAGTAGTCATGATGGTGGATAGTGCAATAGCAGAGTGCATGCAATTGTTTGAATAGCTATTTGAGGTCTTGACCATCTTGCAGGAGGACCCAAATGTACAACGGCTAGAGATAGAAGCGTGTGAGCTACAACAGTGCTACGATGAGGTTACGTGCACAATGTGAACCGTTGTACTGACACAAAGACTAGCCAAGCTGTAGGAAGCCAAGTAGCGCAAGGAATAGGTGGATGCAGTGCTGCATAAGGAAGTTGTGCTGAAGGCAAGACTGAAGCTTTGGATGGATATGAATTACACAGTGACAAGATATATCGAAGCAATCTTGCGACTTTACAAGTGATGCAGCAAAAGCTTCAGGCTGACAATGCAAGAGCAGTGACTAAGTAGATAGTGGAAGACGCGAAGCAGGCGGCCGCACAATGCATGACTGAGGTTGTGGTCATATGAGTTGAGCTGGAAGGGCTTTGTTCAAAGATCTTTGTGCCTACCAAGTGACTCGAGGGTGATTCATGATGTTTGCGTTGGGGGCCTATTGGAAATGGGATCCCCAATGAAAGTTTTGGGGCTAAAAGCTCATGTTTTGGTCAAATTTTGTAAGAAACTTGTAAAGACTCCACATTTTGTGGTCGCGGAGCGCGAAGGTGTCATGAGTCATAAAGGGTTGTCTGCCCTTATTTTGTAAAGTAAATTTGGCTGTAAGAGATCTACCCATGGTTCGTAGACCATGGGATTATATAAAAAGAGCTAAGCTCTAAGTAGTTTTAGAGACACACAAGATAAGAGAGTCATTGCTCTTAAGTAAGAAGTCTAAGTTTCGGGTCATAGCATAGGTAGAGGCTCTGCAGTTGAGTGCACAGAGGCCTAGGGTGGAAGTCCGCAACTAAGTGCGTAGACGCCTACAACTATGTGCATAGGGTGGATAGAGTCTCTAATTACTTGGAAATATCAATAAAGAAGAGTATTATGAAATTTTGTGTCTTTGTTTCCAATTAATCCATCTTGTCATTTTATGTATGAATTCCCTTTTTAATGCTTATATGGTGCGTGAATGAATGCAATTACATTGGATAACTGAAAGCAATTAAGGATATATGTTTATGTGGTACTAACCGTGATTATCTAATGAGATAAGTAAGACACTTAGAATAGTTTAGGAATATGCATGGTACACGTCCATAGCAGTGTGAAAGTACCTAAGCTGTAGGTTAGGGTTGCGTAAAAGGCAATTGTACCCTTTCGTGGAAGAATTGAAGGGTGGAATAAAGGGCTCATCTGGCAAGCCCTAGAGTGAATTGACCTATGTGAAGGTAGGAATAAAGGGAATAAAATGACATCATGACCATCTCAGGGTGTGGAAACTTGGTTCCAGCATCCCCCTATATTGCTTTGGGTGGGGCTTCGGTCTGTGCTCTACAGGCTAATGCCGAAAGGACTAGTAGTGTAGGGATTTGTTTGGCTAATTAACTTTGAACCTGGGTCAGTCCCCCTCAAGCCAACAACACCAAGTATTCCTTTCATGACCAAGACTGTGGAGTAGAGGTTATTCTAGAGTGATTCCATTCAAATGTGTGTGGACCATTCTCGACAACATCCATGGTAAAACACAGGTATTATGTTATTTTTGTTGATGAATATTCTTGTAAATGTTGGATATTTTCATGTAGAAAAAGGATCAAACCTTCAAAAAGTTTTTTATTTTAAAGCATTGGCGGCGAAAGAGTTAGGAAATAAGGTTAAATCTCTATGGAGTGATAATGGTGGTGGGTATGTCTCAAATGAGTTTAAGAATTTCTATGCAAGGAAACAAATTAAATAGGACTTGACAATACCTCATAACCCTCAATAGAATGGGGTGGCTGAGAGGAAGAACAAAATCATAGTAAGGGTAGAGAGGGTGATGTTACATGTTAGAGCTTACCACTACACTTGTTAGATGAGGCACTTGTTAGATGAGGCGTGCAACACAGTGGTTTATTTCCAGAACCGTAGCCCACATAAGATACTTGAGATGAAGACAACATAGGAGGCTTATTCCAGTAAGAGGTGAGATGTTGGTCACTTCAGGATTTTTGGATCATCAATATATTTCCATGTGACTAGAGATGCATGGAAGAAGCGTGAGCTGACAACAGATTTGGGGATATTTGTGGGGTACAGTGATACACCTCAAAACTATTGGATGTACTTGCCGACCAACAAGATGACAATGGTTCGCAAGGATGTCATATTCGATGAGGAGAATGTCATGCAAGTTTCCCTTGAGAGGGAGCTAGAGCTACATATAGATTATTACACATCAATTTTTTGCCATGACACTTGATCAGTTTATGGATATTATTACAATCCATGAACATGTTGAAACCATCTCCCTTAGAAGACCAAGAACTCAAAATACGTTAAACTCCATGAGAAATTTTGGTCAATTAGCTCTCACACCTTGTTAAGTTCCACCTGCACCCATTTCTCTAGTGTTTCCCATGCATGTACTGAAATTTACTCTGAGAACAGCTTAGAGTTGCACTTTGTCTATAACTATAAACCCGTGCAGGTGAATTCTAGAAAGTAAAAATAAAAGGTACATTCTATAAACCTAGTTGGTCGAACATTTCCCAACTAAAGGCTTCCAGGTGATGACTATTCAAACTATAACCCTCATAAGATGCATCTCCATCCATTTTCTCACGGTAACCTAATCCTTCACTAAAGGAGATTCATCCTTTTCTTAGGGATCTGAAAATTCCCCCTCTTTAATCTATAAAAGGACTAGAGGGTTGAGGGATGAAGGAGGTCAGAATTCAGAGAATACAAACTTATGTTTCTAGTTTGAGATTGGAGAGCTTGTTATCTAAGGAGGAGATTGAATGCATTTTGGAGGGACTTCACGTCGTCATGTCGAAGGTTATAAGGCTCCTCTTATCTTCTGATTAATACAAATGAACACTTTCTCCTATTGATTTTTGTCTTTTATGAATGATGAATAGTTTGCAATTGGTTATTATGTTCATTAAGGCAAGTTCAATCCCTAATTTCCTTGATCATTAGGCTAATTTGATTGAATTACTATATCACATGTGCTCTTCATACTTTTTATGGTTTATGTTTGTAGGTTATTTTAAGCATTGAATAGTTGCATTAATTCACAGCTAGGGATCTTCATTAGGCATTTTGAGAAACTGGTAAGAGGTCTATCTATCAGTTAGGCTACTTATAACTTGATTAAATTCAACTTAGGGAAAGAGTCAGTTCATTTTTCATGATTTTTCTAGTTTCCATTTAGGATCTAGGGATATTTCTCTTGTCCACAAGAGGGATTTTCCAGTGTAACAAACTGGTGACCATACTGGGGAACGTCTTTGTTCTCATCTTTTTCCTTAGCCTCGCTTTCTGATTTTTTCTGATTTCTTGAGCCTCGAGTATTCATAAATTAATGGCCTTTTAGATTTTATTGTTTGATTTTCAAGTTTTTTTTTATTTTTCTTTCAGTTTTCTTCCTTGCGTCATTTATGTTTGTAGACAAAGTGTAGCAACTAAGTGCATGTGCATTGTTGCCTACTGGAAACTCATGTAGTCCTTGATTTTTTTTGAAAATTTCATTATAGCTTCAATCCGTATCTGAATTTTTCTTTCTGAAAGTGTCATTATGTTTGTTTGGACTGTTTTTTGTCTTTTCTAAAGTCAGTTGATTACTTCGTTGATGATTTTTTGAAGAATATGTCATTTTGGAAGAATACCTTCGGTTTTTGACTAGTTGATTTGCTGATTGATCAAAACAAGTTTGAATGTCTTTTTGTTATTTATAGTATTATTTTGTTTTGTCAAATGCATTGGTTAAGATTTAAAAGTTGTTTGTTTGTAGTCAAAATTACTTTGAATTACAAGTTAGGCTTGTAAAGAATTTGTGCTTTTGTGAAATAATCATAGTTATTTTCTCTTGATAAAAGAAGTTGTTTTTATCATCTTGGAAAAATTTCCGCGATTGCACTGTGATTATCATCAAGTCAAAACATTCATAGGAGAATATGTCTTGTATCCATATTCTTTATTGATTTTTGTGTGCTTGAAAGTTTCAAGTGATTAGAAGAAAAGAATTTGTTATTTTATTTTGATAATTAGGGAAATCTTGAAATTAGTTTGTTGGCTGCATTTTTTTATCACAAAATAGGGAAATCAGTTGTTTTGAGAAAAGTGAAAAGTTGTGAGTCGTTGCATTTTATTTCTCAAAAATAAAGGAAAACTCTTTATTTTCTCTAAATAGAATTTCATCAAAAATTGAAAGTTGCTTTTTCATTTTAGAGCACATTAAGATTTTGAGTCGTCACAACATCATAAGTCTCGCCTCCATCACTCATTGAGTAAAAGAACAACTTAATAATACATTGCTAATTAAAATTCACTTATAATTTTATATTTTTAGGGCTCTTTTCACCTACATTAGCTTAAGTGTAGGGATTTGGAATAGGGAAGGAAGTAAACTTTATAGAGCTACAAACAGACAATAGAATCTTGATTTAGGAGAGAAAATCCAAGCATTTCCATTTTTCTCTGGGAAGCTCTTCTTATACATGAATTAAGCACGAGGTCGTGTCGACTCTAGTGAAGTGATCTAACCCACTTCATTGGTTTAGATACAATTATTTACACATATTACAACAGTGTTGAAAGGTACTTGGGTTCACTTGAAATTAAATCTCCAATTGATTATGTAAATGAGCCTTCAAGGGGATTGAGCTTGTTACTCTGCCCTTGCATGTACATCTAGTCTACGACTGTCCCCCCAGGTAAAATTGTTGTATTTGGTGAACATTGTGATTATAATCCTAGGGCTCTACCTAAGGTGACAGTAGAGGGAAGGTCCTACTGTACTTGGAACAGACGTTGGCTAGACTCAGTTGGATTCTTTGGAGGGTAATTTTTGTTCGGGATGGTTTATAGTAGAGTTACTTGCACCAGACTATCTCATTAAGCAAGTTGTTAGGGTAACTGGTCCAAATACTCATTTTTTATAAAGAAAATTCATGTTGATCTCTTAGATGTTGGATTTCATCACCAAATATTATATACTGATCTCTGTGAAGAGTAAGTTTGTGTGGTTTGAACTTCTAGATTTTTAGCGCGTGTGACTTTTTGTGTTGTTTTTTTTTATGTTACTTTTTTGAGACTTTAGGTGTAATTTAGATATTATGTGATTAATAATTTAAAAAAAAATCATTGTGGTGGAACTACTAAGGAAATCATGTAGGATACTCAAGGATCCCCCTGAGTATACACCGAATCAGTTAGAAAATATTAAAGAAGAAAAATATAAATCATCTAAAACTGGAACTGCAGCAGAAACTGAAACTTCTAGTATTATATATTCTAATGTAAGAAGAATTAAAGTTAATCAACCTATAAAATCTACTATTTTAGGCATTGAAGTAACAAAAACTAAATTTGATCAAACTCAAAATTTAACATTACACTCAGTAGCAACTGATTTACAAATTATTGAAATTGTTCAAACTGAATTAGATACCAGAGAATCTTCTGATAAAAATCCCATTTCCGCACTAGATATTGACGAACCTGAGTCTGATATTTCTAAGCCTAAAATTCATACACCTACTATAGCACATGTTAAGGATCTTCCACTTTCACTACTTGTGAAAATTATCATTATTGATATTCTTCCTCCTGGTCTTATTGCCATTGAAGAACTTGTTTCGAGTGAAGAGGAAGAACCTCTAGTTTCTACCAGTGAACCTGCAGATATCTCAAAAATTTTGTTTCGATCTATTCACCATGACCCTTGGTATTTTACACCCTTGAACCTTTTGGGGCAATAGATTCCATGTTACAGGACTCCTTATTCTATCATACCTAATTTTGAATGATCCATAATGATTCCTAGAAGTGTTGTGACAGATACATCCATGTGTTCCATTTCTCAGAGTCCACATTGTATGGTGGTATTTTACCACCTAGATATCACTCTCTTGCAAGTGCTAATTCTAGAGCTTCTTCCTCGAACCCATCTTCAAACATGTCAGCTAGTGTAATTAACCCTACCAATGAAGGTTTGGCATCTGAACAAGCCATTAATATGATTTTTGGTAATGTTGATAATACACAAGCTAACCCAATAGGTGGTTATTATCTACCTAAGGGGCAATCATTGTATTGTCCACTTGGAGGACAACTTTTTGGTGGATTTTACCCTAGAGGTGGGGGGAAAACCTTTGCTAGAAACTACTTTAGCTATGCTCAAATGCCTCAAACTAGTTTTGGTCAACCTGTTATGCCTCAATTTGCTCATGGAATGCCTTACCCTAGATTGAGTAGAATATGGAACCCTTCTCAACAGTTAATTCCTATTGCTTCTCAAGTGCCTTTGAATCAACCTATCCAACCTCTTGAACAACCTATGCAGCAACATCCTTTCAAAGGTATGTCTTCTCAAGTTTAACAAATCGTCAAGGTTACGTCATCGACATCTGCCCATCAATTGCTTTAGTAGCCCACCCAAAGTACTCATCAAGCTATAGGGAAGTCTGCTATGACAACATTTGTTCAAAACCCTGGTTCAAGTTCACCTAGAATGCCAATTCTAGGAGTGTCAAAAATAATTGTCTTGCTTACGTCACAGTTTACTATGAAACCTCTTGTTCAGTCTTTACCTCAAGTATCTAGTGCTCAATCTATTCCTATAATTCCATCAACACCTCAAATACCTATTTCTCAACCTAGTGTTCCATATATGAAAGTACCTTTTCAAGTGCTACCCTTCCAAGGTATACCCTAGAGTCAGTTTGTTCAATCTACACCTTTTCAAACTCAATTTCTCAAAGGTCAACCCTTGAAAAGCCAACCCTTTCAAGGACAATTTGTTCAAGGTCAAGTGGGTCAAAATCTCGCCTTCCAGAATCAACCGTATCCAGGTCATACTTTTCAACTATCTATTCAACCGAAATAAGGTATGGCTCATCTTTGATGCACAGGTTGTATGCATATCCCAACTACTTAGGCTATCCAAGGATATTGTAGATATCCCCCTCCTGGTACAGGACTCGTCCCTCAAGGTTATAAATATCCATCACAGGACCCCAATTGCCAGTTTCCTTTCATTGCAACTTTTGATTTACCTCACCTCTCTCGGTTAAATAATGATCCACTTATTTATTTACCCTATTGGCTGACTATTCCTACTAAGTTTCCCAGACACATCCCTAAGTTCGAAGGTAAGTTAGGTGAAGATCCAGCCAACCATGTCATGACCTACCATCTTTGGTGCACGTCCAACTCGTTAAATGACAATTCTATTAGATTAAGACCTTTCCAATGAACCCTAACCAGTTCGATAACCAAATGGTATGTAGAATTACCACACACTTCTCTCAACATGTTTAATGCCCTTACTACAAATGTTTTGACCCATTTTCAGTTACCTGTTCGGTATGACAATGGAACTGAACTTTTTACTTCTTTAAAGTAGTCAACATCTACCCATATCTCAAATCAAATTCTGAATGGAGATGAAGACATCGCCTAGTCAAAGTTTACATTCCAGATCAAATTATGGCTAAATGGTTTATAAAATCACTTTTACCAGTGATAACTGAAGATGTGGCCAAAGGGGGTGTTGCAACTAAAGAGTAGGTAATTTCTCATGCTCAATATCTCAATCTTGTTTATACTCAGTTTGGTGCTTTGTATGAAAATATCCCATATTTACCCTATTCTACTCCAAATCATCCACCTCTTCTAGGATCACATGCCACAGATGACATGATTGGTTTTGTGATCCAGAATACTAAGAACAAAAATAAAATTTCTAAGAATGTTCAAGTTTCGGCTCTATCTGATTCACCTGACGAAGATCATTCTCTTGGAATTACTTCTAAAATCAGTGTTGTATATTCATCTACTGGCAAAGGTAAGTCATCTAGAAATAATAAAAAGGGAAATGGAAAAACCAAACAAGACAACTACTCTAAGGAGAAATCATCCAAGAACAAACCATCTAATGAAAAGAGGAAACCTCGATATGCTTACTTGATTTGTGAGGAAGATCATTATACTAAGGAGTTCCCTCATCGGGCCAAACTTTCCAAATTCATTAAAATTTTTCCCACACCCGCTATTTTGAAGGATCGTTTTCCTCAAGACAATAAAATGTTCTCCCACAACCAATGCTCCTCATCCCTGTCAACATATTTCATGATGATGTCTTCCAGAGTTATGGTAGCAACAACATCTAAATATTATGCATCAAAGGGTCTTGTTGAAAATGGAGATTTCTCCAGTTCATTTGGTCAAACTTTTGCGTTTACTCCTCATTCTCCTGAACCATTACACATTGAGAAACAAAATCATAATATGGTAATTCATCTTAATACTAAGGGTATGCTTCATAAGTCAGACTTTAATCCTCATGTGAGAGCTGCCCAAAATTATAACATTGACGAAGATCTAGCTATGTCACCTTTGGCCATGTCTACCCTTGAAGTTTTGCAAACTTGTCTAGTTAAAAGGAAATTATTATTATCAAAGATAGGAGTTTTAGATCCCCAAGACTCCCATTCTATTGTTTTTGATCTTGAGAATCATGTCCCACGTATCCCACATCAACTGGATTTTCAAATACCAGTTCACATAAAAAATTGACAAGTTTTTCGAACAATGATTGATGAAGGAGTGTCGACATGTATTATGTCCATTTTCTATTGGAAAGCTTTAGGTTCTCCAACAATCAATCAATCTCCCATGACTTTGAAAGCCTTCGATGGAAAAGGTTTTCATATGTATGGACTTTTAAATGATTTTCTAATCGAGTTAGAGGGAAAAATAGTTGCAATAAACATTGAGGTTGTTGATGCTCAACTTGATTACAACCTTTTGCTTCGATGGAGCTGGACTTATGCCATGGCAGCAGTAGTCTCATCATATTTTAGGATGCTTATGTTTCTTTACAAAGGAAGAATTGTGAAAGTAGATCAATTATCCTACTATACCTCTGACCGTGATTCTACTGGTAGTATCGCACTTGTTGGAAAATCAACCACTCCATATGAGGAAATTGGTGTTGGCCTACTCAAAGACTCATCGTTGATGGGAACTTTCATGTTTCCTCCACCCATTCTTCTTCAGAATGAAGCATAGATCAACATGATTACATCAAGTACTTTCAAAATGGGAGATCCATGGAAAGTACTATCAAAATGTGAAATGATCTTATATGGTGTTGAAATGCCTTGTAGTCCTTTCAAATTAGCCCATGAGGCCATTCAATATTTTTCAAACCCATCAACATCTGATGATGATCAAATGAATATGATCATTGATGAATATTCTCATTTTTCACACTTGGAACCAATAGCTATGCCTGATCCTTTTAACAAATATTTTTTAATTGATGAATGGATTATGGAGGTTATGACCGTGGATGAAATGCCATGGGATGATACTCATCATCGTTCAACTTTCTTACCATCTTTTCATAAAATTGAGAATAATTTTTCATCATTACTTTCATCTGAGACCCTTATCGATCCTCAAAATCCAATATCTACCCTTTATTCTAGTTCTAAACATAATTTAGGGAACATATTGGCAACAATACCTATCGATATCTCAGTGAAACCCAAAATAATTGAAAATATTCATATAGGAGCCTCTTTTTTGGTAGAAGATATTTCAACTTACAAAGCCCTATTTCATGAATTCTATGACACCTTTTCCTAGTCCTATGAAGAGATGATAGGAATCGACCCTTGAATTGTTACACATGAAATAAAAACCTATCCAAATGCTAACCCAGCTAGACAATGATTACGTCCTATACATCCATGAAAAGATGTTGCTGAAAGCAAGAATCATTTACGTCATTCCTTTAACCGATTGGGTATCAAATATTATGCCCGTTAATAAAAAGAAAGGAACCATTTGAGTGTTTGTTGATTACCAAGATATTAATAAATATTTTCCCAGGGACAATTATTGAAATCCGTATATCAACCAAATTGTCGACGACTGTGCGGAAATGAAATTTTTTCCTTTATGGATGGATTTTGGCTATAATAAGATAAACATACTCCCTATCGTTCAATATAAAATCACATTTATATGTCCATGGGTGACTTTTTCTTATCGCACTCTCCCATTTGTCCTAAAAATCGTTGGCACAACTTTTCAATGAGTACAGTCTTACCATTTCAAGATATCAAGTATATTGTTCAGCCTTATTTAGATGACCTCCCAACTCATTCCATGAAACAAGAGGATCGCCCAATGCACTTAAAAGTGATTTTCATTAGGTGTAGGCATTACAATATTCGCTTGAACGTGCACAAATGTGTTTTTTGTGTGCAATTTGATTGCCTTCTAGGATTCATCATTTCAAAGGAAGGCATTCGTGTCGATCATTTAAAGGTAGAGGCAATTTTGAATTTTCCTACTCCTTATAGCCTCACTCAACTCCAAAATTTGCAAGGGAAAGAAAATTTTTTGCATAGATTCATCCATAATTATGCTGAACTAACATAGGGTTTTACTCAAATTTTAAAAAAGGGTATTCCACTTTTTTGGGATGAGCTTGCTGATAAAGATTTTGATGCATTAAAGCATGCACTGACTAACGTGCCTTTACTACATCCACCCGATTATCATTGAGACTACTTTTTGTACTTAGACGCATCTGATGCCACCATTGGAATGGTGTTAGTCCAAGAGGATGAATCTGGTAGTGAACATGTGATTTACTATTTGACTAGGAATCCCACTAAAACTGAGATTAAATATGCACATGTGGAGCAGCTATCCTTGGTAGCTGTGCAAGTTGTTGAATGATTCCATCACTATACACTTCTCCAAAAAATCACTGTCATTTCATATTGCAACCCTATGATGTATATTCTAATGAAGAAACTACTAGGGCAGAAATAATCAAAGTGGATAGTAATTTTACAAGAGTTTGATCTAGAATTTGAAAAATCCAAATCAAAGAAATCCTCGGTTTTCGCCAAATTATTGTGTGACTTCCCCTACACTGATATAGAATCTGTAGAAAAATATTCTTTTGCTAACAAATCTCTCTTTCTTATTAGTGTGTCTGATCTATGGTATGGAGACATCACTATATATCTCCAAACAAAATCTTTTATGCCTGAGTTATCCAAAAATGATTGTCAGCAAATCTGATACCAATCCCAACAATACAACATTAATGGTGACACTCTTTATCTTTATGGTGATGATTCTGTATTCCAATGTTGTTTAACTCTTGAAGAAGCCAAAAAAACATTGAATGACTACCACTCTAGAGCATGTGGCGGGCACATGTCTATGTATGCTACTACCCAAAATATATTACAGGCTGGCTATTTTTGGCCATCAATGTTTTAAAGACTGCATCACTACGGTCCGAACATGTCATAATTGCCAAATATATGATTGCAAAATGAGAGCACCTCTCTCTCCTCTTCACCCAATCATAACTTTCGGTCCTTTTACTAAATGGGGCATCGACTTCGTCACTTGTAACCCTCACTCGTTCGGGGGGCATGGATATATCATCCTTGCAGTCGATTACTTTACAAAATGGGTCGAGGTGATGCCTACATATAGAGACGTTGGCGACACTAGATATTTTCATTTTTAATCATGTGATTGCTTGGTTTGGCGTCCCACAAGCTATATATTGTCACGGACCATGGTAGTCATTTTCGCAAGCTAATGGTGAGGTTGAAGCTGTCAATAAATTTTCAACCAATATGATTAAATAGATAGTTGGTATCCATAAAGGAAACTAGCACTTTATGCTCTTTGCAACATTGTTGGCTTACCACACTATTGTAAAAACATCAACTGCTTTTACGCCTTTTAAACTCGTTGTTACGCAGTAATTTGTCACTGTTGGTCACTGTCCCTGTTACCCTTGTTTTCGTACATTGGAGGACGCTTTTCGGGACCTGTGACTAGTGACACAACCTGAAAACACTTGCATTGTATTCCCCTAAGTCTGAACTTCATATTCCCTGAAGACACCTTTTGCTGATTATCCCTAAAAAGTGCCCTTTTTCCATTAGCGCGGGTCCACAGTGTCTTACCCGTGCCAATGACTCAGTTCCTCAAAAGAGGGAGCGTCCATGGACGCTCTGTCATAGAGCAAAGCCCACGCCACCTAAATTTGGTTATGATTTTTAGCCAGCGCGCACTCATATGTTTTTTCCTCTTTGTTCATGGAGTTCTCTGAGGGAAAAATCTCATGGAAGTAGTCGAGTGTCATCTTTTTATCCATGACAACCAAGTTCAGTGGCTATTCAAGGATAATGCTAAATCTTCAGTAGGTGTCCTGATACAATGCATACTCCTTCCTCTTCCATCTATAAATGACTGTCCCCCTGCATTAAACCAACTAGTTTTGCTAGAGCTATTGTGAGTGCTAAGATAATGCTGGAGTGATAGTGAGAATTGAGAGGTATAGAAGGGTTATGCTGCCAAAATATTGAGAGAGAAGTGGTCACTTTGCAAGGCTTATTTAGCTGCTTTCCCAGTCAGAGGAGGTTCAACGTCAGAACCTTTGGTTGTAATCTTTCTTTGTTTTTACTGATTAATAGATGACTATCATTATGGTTCCACTCATGTGTCTTTTAATGGTATTTGAGTTATATCTTTTCTGACCGATATATAATTGCATATGCTGGATTTTACGCTTGTATTTGTATCGTTCTTTGCGTGTGCAGGTGTCCATTCACGAGGAGTGTGGGGATTGTGACCAGCCAGAGTAAAGGAACGGGAGCGGCGTTTCTTCTACAACTACTAGCGTTGGATTCCAGGTAGACCATCATGATCGATCTCTGATTTATGCAATTAGGAACCTGCGTGTAGCGTTGTGTGATTGTTGCTAGACCTGTGTTGGGCTAGTGGGATCGCCTCTGTCCGCAGAGGGGATTTACCAGTTCAACACTCGTTTATCATTTCGATGCCATATCACCTATTAAATTTGAAATTCCATCTCTTAAATTAGCTATCGAATTATTACTTGCTACCTTTGTAGATGAAGAATGCCTTGTACACTTAGCCCATCTAGATGAAAATCACTGTAATGGAATATTGGCTAGTGAAGCTCACCAAAAATGTTTCAAAGCCCAATACGATCAAAATGTTCATCCTCTTACATATTCAAAAGGTGACCTAGTCTTGGTATATGACTAAGATCATGACAAGATAAGTGCAGGAAAATTCGAGCCCAAGTGGCATTGCCCTTACATCATAAAATGCCTATTAGCTAAAGGTGCCTATGAGTTCTTTATTAAGATGGTGTTCCTTTAGGAAAGCCTAGAAATGGTCTTTACCTAAAGAATATTTTGCATAAGTGTTTGGTGAATATTTGTACATTATTGACCATTTTCATGTATGTGTGGTAGATTAGTGTTTTTTACTACTTCTTCTACTTATCTCGTTTTTACACTTGATTTGCAGATGTTGACGTTTTCTTTGACTTACATTGGCTTTGCTGATGGTGCTAGTCATAGTAATCATAAATTATCTTCTGCATTCTGGGTTATCTATTCACCCATTACGAGCTAGTTTCTATTCACGGGATATGTCTCAGTCAAACAACAAACAATATAGAAGAATATAGAACAGTCATTGAGCTATTGAATGATGCCATTACATTTGGTATCCAATGTTTGATTGTTGGGTTAGATTTGTAGCTCATAGTATTCCATTTAAACGGTGTTTATTCAATTAGGAGTCCAACCATGTTAAGGATGTTTTTATTAGTCCGTCTCTTAGAAAGACGATTTGATTATATTGAATATCAACACATTTTGATATATTTAAACACATTGACAGATGCATTGGAAAATCATGTGTTAAATAGACATTTGAAACATTTGTAAATTAAAAACAATATTCATTCATTCATTGATCGAGATAAACATAGATAGAAGTAGCAGATTTTTCATTAAAATAGAGTTTGGGTGTGTCTATAAAATATGTCATCCGAGGACATAACACCTTGTGGCCTTTTATTTTCTAAATAGTAATAACTCTAAAAGGTCAAAAATGGTCCTAGAAACTAGAACAACTAGGCATGGTGATGCTCATGATAACACACGATAGCACGAGAAAATCGATGCAGCAAACGTCTGAGCGGCCCAGGAACCCCAAATACATGCCTCTCATAGGCGAGTGGAATGTCATTAACTCTAGTCTCTGGGATGTTGGAAATCAACCTCTCAAGGTTGTGCTCCAGCTCTGTCAAGATGTCATCCACCTCTGGGTTCATTGCCACAACAACTATAGAATGCTTGTCTCTTTTATCATACCATCTCATCCCAGCAAGTCAAATTGGACCCACAACTACACATACATCTCAGACAATTAGCCTCTGAAGACAAAAAACACTTAAAAATTTAAAAACTTTGAAAAAATCCAAAATGAGAAAATCTTACGTAGATCACCCCACTGAGCCCCGACTGGAAGTTGTATATCAAGGTCGCCTCTGTAATCTATCCCGACATATGGGAAGTCCTCGATTGGAATAATATTCTCACTCAGCCAATTAAAAAGCTCTATAGTATACCTCATTACACGGTCATCACCACCATGGCGTTGCATTAGTGCAACCCACCTCATCAAGTGTAGATCCTCAAATCCCCCTCATTTGCCCAAATCTTTTGTGGCCAAAGAATAGGAACCTTTTCTAGGGAAAAATAAACTAGAATATCACCATAGCCGAAAATTTTCAGTTTACCATTCTTGCACCTAGTTGGTTGCCCCTTCATATCTACCACTACTACCTTGCACCAATTGTATACTGTGGACTCCTAACATTCCACGATAGTCTGCATCTATGCCTAGGTGGCTAGATGGAGGGAAGAAATACCACACAGTTTTCTAATAGTGAAAGCAATTTTCCTCAAGGGTAAAAGTTTGGTGGATTGAATGTCAATCCGTCCATCTTTGGGTGGTGCACCCTTGCAAAATGCTGCAAGTATCCATTAGTAGTATCTCCCACTACTCTCAATCCAAAAATTGAAAGATCAACTCCTCGATGAGATAATCCAGGTAGGAAATATATGTCATCAACAACAATGGTCAGGCGATAATTAGCAATCACGAAACACTATTCCTGGACATTCTAGGTCCTCACTAACCATGTCATCAAATATTCCTGGGCTTTCATCCTAGGGATCGACTAGTATTTTAGGAGGCCGCAATTCCTGAGAGCCCTATAAAGTTGTCAGATTCGTCAAATCAGCCACATCATTGGCTTCATTCTCTCTCTCCCTCCATTCCATTTTTGAGCAAGAAAAATGACCTGAAGTGACCATTTTAAAGTAGTTAGAGTCTTTCTTGAAATTCATTTCATAATTTTTGAGGCCCAAAGTTTGTTTTTGAAATAGCCCACGGCTCTTGCGCGACCACCCTTTTATGGACAGGATGCAGCTGCGCGAAAATTTCCAATAGAATTCCATGTAGGCTGAGAATATCTGTGTGGAAAATTTTGTCAGCCTACACGGGCCCGATTGAGAAAACCGGCGCAAATCCGGCGGTGCATCTTTTGACAAAACTTTGTCCCATAAACCCAAATTCAAGCTTAAAATGAAAAAATAAACAGATGGAAAGGTGATCTACCTAGAGGAAATGACGCGTCATTTCATCCACCATTGGCTCATAATCCATTCTAGAAGTTTTACGGTAAAATCCCCTCTCTCTGCTCTGAATTGGTGAAAATAAATTACTTTTTCCCACTTTTATAAGTTTTTGGAGCTTTAAAACTATTATTTTTTATATTTTGAATCTTTTTAAGAGGGAAAACACTTATTTGAGTAGTTATGATGGGTTATTGAGTTTTAATGTGCAAGATTGTTTATGAAGTCAAGATAAATCATTTTTGACATTTCATCAGACTTTTATTGATTTTTATGCTCTTTAAAAATTATGAAAAGTGAAAAATAATGAAGTCTTATTCTAATCCCTTTTCATACTTTTTCAAAATCAAAAATATTTTTATGTACTTTCTTATTCGGACTCGTAAAAGTAAATGAACAATCATTCACTCAGCATAAGTTTACCCCTTTTATGGACTGAGCCAAGACTGTTTATGAAAAAGGTATACGTTGATCAAACATGGTTAATATATTCCTCTCTTGTATTATTTTATCCCTTTTTCAGACCTTAGAGACTAAACTAACGAAAAAGAACCTGATGGAGTCTACTTATGTTTTTCTTATGACTCTCTAAAAATGAAAAACGTCGAGCTTTACTTTCTTCGAGCTCATTAAACTTTTATGGTTAAAGAGATGAATGAGTTTTCTTTTTGTGTCTTTTTCAAATCTCTTAAAAGAAAATGACATCGAGTTAAACCTTTACTAGAATCGTTAAAATTAAACAGTATAGGACTCATGATGCATGATGAGACCAAACCATTCCTTCTTAGGGTTCATTAAAAATACTTCGATGGACTCATCCGAAGGATGAGCTTATAGTCCAAGCATATGTTATCCTCCTCAAGCTTGTAAAAAATAAAGAGGTACTTGTCAGTAATGGTGGTGGGGGTGGGGGGGGGTTGGGGGGAGGGCGGGGTGAATTGGGGAAGGTGTCCATTTTACGTCATTAGTTAAAAGGTAGCATGTTTCTCTTGAACATGGAACTCCATCACATTCATTTCTGGGTTGAGAAATCCATTTGCCTTATAGTTAATCATAGCTCATTGAAAATCTTCATGGTTTTGGGTATTATCATTGAGTCAAATGCTTCAAAATCATTAAAGTGTCGTTATGTGTTTAAGAGAAGTTTAACCTTGGCTCAAATTCTTTTGCAAAATCTTTGCCCCTTCATTTGTGTCAGCCATCCTTGAGTTAGTCCTTGCAATTATTTTCAAAACCTGATATCATGTTTCATGTCATAGGCTTTCCTGCGATGAATCACTTTCTATCAACTTCAGCTCATCATCTAGGAAGATGTTTTCGAAACCTTCAGTACCTTGAAGCCTGCATGTGTTCATGGCAGGTTTTTCTCTTTTGATGACAAGTTCTCATCATTGACCTTCGATCAAATGATTCTATGAGTGTTCCTTCAGATCACATATTTGCACTTCATAGATTATAGTGGGAGTACCTTGGGAACCATTCTCATTATTGGTGGTTTCACTTGCACTTGTTAATGATTCACACCATTGACTAGTAATCAAGTGGTTTCTTCCATGTTTGAATTTGAGACATTCACTTTCATGGTTAGAATCATGTTGTGGATTGAGAGATGGAGATCAAGACCCTAGATCTAGTTTCATCAATCCAGAGTGTGAGGAGATTTTATATTCATGATTATGTAGATAGATAATTATGTCCATGTTGTGTCTACCATCTATATGATCTTAGTTTTTCCATGTTTTTTCATTGAGTTCACTTTACTCTAAGTATGGGAATGCCTACCTCAAAGATGATTTTTGATATATATTTTTCACTATGTTCCCTTGAATGTTCCTTGCAGGTTTTCAACCATTGCTTCTGATCCAATCCTTGGAATGATAAAGCGCCTCAATCTTTTAAACTTATTTTTCAGACTTTGTACTTTCTGGGGAAATTTGTTACACGTCAATTTTTCTCCATGATACTTGATCAATTTATGGATATTATTACCATCCATGAACATGTTGAAAACATCTCCCTTAGAATTCCAACAACTCAAAATATGTTAAAGTCCATGAGAAATTTGAGTCAAATAGCTCTGACACCTTGTTAAGTTCCACCTGCGCTGATTTCTCTAGTGTTCCCCATGCATGCGTTGAAATTTACTCTGAGAATAGCGTAGAGATGTACTCTATCTGTAACTATAAACTCGTGCAGGTGAATTCTAGAAAGTGAAAATAAAAAGTACATTCTAGAAACCTAGTTTTTTTAATATTTCCCAATTGAAAGCTTCCAGGTGATGACTATTCAAATTATAACCCTCATAAGATGCATATCCATCCCTTTTCTCATGGTAACCTAACCCTTCACTAAAAGAAGTTCATCCTTTTCTTAGGGATCTAAGACTTCCCCCTGTTTAATCTATAAAAGTTCTAGAGGGTTGAGGGACGAAGGAGGTCAGAATTCAGAGAATATAAACTTATGTTGCTAGTTTGAGATTGGAGATCTCGTTATCTGAGGAGATTGAAGGAATTTGGGACGGACATCATGACATCAAGGCTATGGTTGTAACACTCCTCTCATCTTCTGATTAATACAACTGAGAACTTTCTCATATTGATTTTTTCCTTTTATGAATGATGAATAGCTTGCAATTAGTTATTATGTTCATTAAGCCAAGTTCAATCCTTAATTTCCTTGATTATTATATGCTATTATGTTATTTTTTAATTCAAAAGAAACATTTTATGTGGTAATGAATTAGATAATGATTTTATAAGAAATTCCTCATGATATTTGATTAATTCATTTCCTAGAAAATGTTTCAAACTCAAGCACTTCATTTTAATGCTCAATGAATTTTTCTCAAGGTACATTTAGTGCATTCCTGTGTACAAAAGGCTTAAGTTGATGGCTCAATGGTTTAATTATCCCGATGTGCACACTAATACAACCGTCCTTTCCTAGAATTCTCTTACATTCAAAACGTCAAAGAAATGCATTAATCAATAAAATGGAGTCGACTATCATGCCCAAACGAGGATTTTCATTTTCCGTAATAGCATATATTTCTTCTATAGTTAACCTCTTGTTGAACATTCCCAAATATTTATGCAATCTATTTCCCTACACAAGCTGAACTATGAGGATAATAGGTTGTATTTAGGTATACAAAGAAATATGTTCAAGGATTGCAGAATAAATTATGTATGGGCCGAGTGCACCTAAAAGTGTGTACAAAGAATGTGTGTGTGGAGCAAGGAACAAAAATAGCTCCACACATGCCACCTTCTTTTTTTTTATTGATAAGTGGGTGAATCCTGAAAATAATGCTTACCGTGTGGCTGAGAGGCCACGACTTAGGGCATCTAAGCCATCAAAGTCACCCGGGGATCGCACCTGGCCTGAGTCGTACCAGAGGAAACCATGCTGGATTTTTGCTATCGGCGAGACTAGAATTGATGACCTTTGGTTACGGAGTGCCTTAACAGCGCGCTCCTTCACCGAATGTTCTAAATCTCTTTGATGCCACACATGCCACCTTCACACACCCTTTCTTCGTATAGAAAAATCACTAGTATTTATGTGCGAAGAGGGGAAGGTTTTTGTTACTTGCTTCGAACACTAAAAATCTAAAAGCTTCAAGCTCAGATATTGGACAATATTTATATTTATATATTTCAGGTTTTATATATAAAATCCTTTAGGTATTATAAATGGTTAACTATTGTAATTAATTGGTTACATAAATGCTTAAATTGATAGAGTTTAAATGTATAAATATTTAATTTTATATAGTTTATATTTGTAAAATGATATAAATCCAGTGGAAATCAATATCTCATACACACCCTTTGGGTGACTTGGCATGCTTAACACCATTACCATGCTCCAAGAAAACACACATCAATTACAATGTAAATTATAATTGCAATGTTCATTTTTTGAAACCGCTAATATCTAATCCATTTAAAATAGTAAACTTTCGCAATATGATTTTCAAATTTATACTTTTTCATAGTGCATGTTATTTTAATAATTAATATTTCCCTATATCTCTTATGGCATTATCTTGTGTGAAAGCTTTCTCACTGTGTGGAACGCGAAGGCGCGAAGAAAAAATTGTACAATGATCATTGTATATTAGAAAGAGATAAAAATCATGTTGTAAAGATAATAGTTTCGAAATGTTATTTTTTAGCATAACATGAAGAGGTAGAAACCATATCAAGTCAAAATACAAAATTTCCCCACAAATAAATTTAATCATATATACTTATTTTGCATCTTATATACACATAAACCAAAATTTTCATGCTACAAACTTTAACAAGCCAAAACTTCTACTTAATTGATCTAGGTGGATATTGGTGGTCACCTACCTATTCCACCTAGACCTCTACCTGGTTTCATCAGTTTCCTTGACTATAGAACAATTTACTATTTTAGAATTTTTTCAGGTCTTGAAATTTTGGAGCTGTTTTGACACCCTAAATGAAGTCCTTTTTAGGTACTCAGAGAGACCTTTCTAACAAGGTATCGTACAGTGACTCCAAACAAATATCATATGACCAAGTTATGACCCTGGGAAGTTGGTTGTCCAATTAACACCAATAGAGCCCACAAACTCTTGATATTCCATCTCCAAGGGTTAGGGTTTTGGTTGTTTAAGGTCTCCCTTTTTTGTTCAATAATAAGAAAGGCCCTTGGGCCTCATTTTAACATAGTTCAGAGGCATGTCACTATCACATCTCTTCTTAGAGACAAGATACCACTACCTGAGCTAGTTTATTTCCATTTTGTATGTAGGCATCTTTCAATTCTTTGATTTTAATTGAATGAGGATTTCTTTCCTTTTCATCTCTGTGTTTATAATTATATATGTATTCTATTTTGTTTTTTCATGAGTCCAGATCAGTGGTATCAGAGAGGTTTGTTCTTTCTGTGTTTTTCTATGCATGTTCCCAATGAGGTTGGGCTATAAGGTGTTGGGACTTGAATTATTTGATCCATTGTAAGACCAACCCCGCCGACACCGATGAACTCCCATGATGGAAGAAAATAAAGAAGAGGGAGAATGAGATACTATGAAATTATTGTTCGAATAAGCCCTCAAGTAACTGAGGAACAAAATGATGGATAAATTTTCCCAGGTCCTTAGCCAGATGTCAACCGGTGATGCATCTTCATCCAACAGTCACTTCAGAGGCACCACCCCCTTCAAGGTACAATTTAACCTCAGTATCCCTATGTTCAAAGGTCAAATAGATGTTGATGTTGTATGCAAATGGATAAATCTATTGGAAGGTTATTTTTCAGTTGATAATTTCTCTTAGATGGAAAAGGTTACTTTTTCACTGCTTAAAGTTGCTCCCCATGTCAAGGACTAGTGGGAAACTAACTATGAGAGACAAGCCGAGGAACCCTCTTTGTTTTTAGTTGTAACCTCTTGGAATTACTTACGAGATGCTATCAGGGAACAATATTACCCTATTAGTAGCTATGACGACAAGTACATATAATGGACTACGTTGTGAAAATAAAGGGATCGAGATTTGCATCAACTGAAGAATCGTTTCCATACCCTGCACACAAATTTGGGTGTTATATGGAATCTGCCAATGCAGACATAAGTTTTTGAACAACATAAATCAAAATTCACAATGTCTTCCTTAAAGTAATTTAATGATGGGATGAAGCCTACCTAGAATCAGTCCCAAGCTTCACTCCTTCCTTGGCTTGTGTGGTCCAATTCTATCTCTGATCGCTATAATTACAACCTACACAATTAAACAAGACAAGCCAAATATCTACGACATCTATGTACCATAATCTAATCACTTCATTCAATAGATCAACATAGTATTGAAATACATGAAATCATAACATCTTATATACGAAAAAAATCTACTCTTTGTATTAATAGAAATGGAGAGAGTTACAACCAAAAATAAGAGTTGATCTTGTAGAAGAGCTATCCAAGTTGACTAGTCCTTTCCTTTCCACAAAGTATGCCTCTATCTCACCCTAATGCATGGAATAATGAATCTCAAAGAAACAAGATGAGGGTATAACCAATCTCTAAAATCCAACCCCTTGCCTATGGATGGTTGTAAATATGTAGATAAGGGAGGTAGTTCATGCATTATTATCCATTTACCAATTTAGGCTTCAGATCCACTTGAGATGGAAGGATGAGCTCAAGGGAAAAGAGGTGAAAAATTCAAGGTAGGATAAAATAGGATTCGAGACTCTTATCGAAGGTAAATGGTTGAAACAACCTCAGGAAGCTTCTGGAAGTGGAAGCTTCAAGATTCTTTTTATTTTTCCAAAATTTCTAGAATCAGGGCACCCCCAGTATTAAGCAACCTATTGGTGATCAGTGCAGGTGTAGAGAGGGTCAACCTAGTAGTCAACGTTGGTCCCTAAAGGGATAGGGTGTGTTGGGCTTTAAAATCTTGGAAACTCAATAGTCAAGATTAGAAACATAGGGATTCAGTAGAGTCATGCTTATGAATTTATGTAGGGATGATGAAATATTTTAAAGGATGTGAGTTGATCCCATTTGAAGCCCTATTAGCTAGATGCCACAAAATGGCCTATAACACATTTCACCCAAAAGCAAAAAGTCAAAAATGGCAACTGATGACCCAAGTACTTTACCTTGCAACAAGTGAGGATTAAGAACAACTAGCAAGAGCATCATGTGTTACAATAAATTTACAACATAATGTATTTGCTAAGGGAGGCATACCCATGCTCAAAACATAAGCTAACGCTACACGTACAATGACCAAAATACATGTCCATGGATGACTAATGGTAGACCCATGACTGGATGAATGTTTGTATGATCATAGCTATCATACGTTCTGATCATGTATTACTCCTGAAATCATAGCCCCGATGGATGAAACTAGATATAGAGTATTCTATGTGGTTTACATGACCAACCAATGTATGACTCTAACCATGTGAATTAATGAGCTAAAGTCGAACATGGTAGACACCACATGATTACCAGCCAATGATGTAACATGTTAACATACGAGAGAGAAACCATTGATGATGTTAATGGCTCTCAAGGTACTCTAGTACAATTTGTATGCTGTGAATGAATGAGTTGATATCGAACACTACACACAATACTTCGATAGAAGGCCAATGATGTAAACCTATTTCCAAGAGAGAGGAAACTTTCCATTGATGTATGCAAGAATCAAGGTGCCAAAGGGGTGTTTCTAAGTCAACTTCATGGATAATGAGCTGACGTTGATAGGAAGCAACCCATCACAGGAGGGCCTTAATGTAACTCCCATCAATGACACAAAACGATTATAATGGTTTGAAAGCAATTTTCCCAACCCAATAACCATAGAGATGAAGTGGAAGAGTGTTGTGTTCAAGAGTCACTCACTTCCATTTATAAGTGGAGTTGAATGAGATGATAGTATTTTCATCATAACGTTCGTTTCTTGTGAGTTGTTCTAGAAGCATCTTGAAATATGCAAGCTCATTTCCAAAGTTAAGTTGATCAAATGTAGAGTCATTAAAATCAGGTCTATTGATAGGGCTAAGATCTATAGCCTCCCCTAACCAATGATCTCCAGATTACATTCTCTTAACTTTCCTCATTCACCAACTCCACACCTCACTTGGCCTCATTCATGTGGAATCTTTTATTTCACTAGAAAACAAAAAAGACCCAAATATAATCATAAGGGATTCACTCAATGAACCTATGACATATCACGTGTGTTCGTGGCATACCAAATAATACCCATAATTTGAATACATATTGGAAAATACCTCTAAAAATCACATTATTTAATCTCGTACCAATATAAAACCTATACACCTTCCCAATTTATAAAACCCATACTTTCACTAGATATTGTAGGTATGCATTTTTTCACTAACATTTTTTACACCCCTTTATGTTTTTTCATTAACTTTGAGCTCCATTTTTTATACTTGCTAATATAAAAACCCTTTACTCCCTAATTTATGTTCAATATATTATGTCATTTTTTATTCAATATATATCCCCAAATATGAACCCACATGGTATGGCATTTCACCATAAGTGAAGCCCCTGTGAATATAATAATGCTATGGGTGGGCTTGACTAACAAAATATTTTACATTAAATAGAATAGCAACTCAACTGATAGCAATATAAACTCACTTAAACTTGCACTGCAATGAATTAGGAACTAGTCCCAAAATAAACCACATGGGCTTCACTCAATGAACCTCTGACATATCATGTGGATTCATGGCATACTAAACAGTATCCTTAATTTGACTACATATTGGAAAATACCTCTAAAAATCACATTATTTAATCCCCTACCAATATGAACCTAATACACCTTCCCAATTTAAAAAGCCCCTATTTTCACTAGATATTGTAGGTATCCATTTTTTCATTGACATTTTTTATACCCCTTTATATTATTTCATTAACGTTTAGCTCCATTTTTATACCTACCAATATAAAAAGCCTTTTCCCACTATTATATGCTCAATATATTATGTCGTTATCTCCTCATTATATATCATCCAATATGAATGCACGTCATATGGTATTGCTCCCACAGTGAAGCCCTCGTGAAAGAAAAAGTACCTAAATGAATGGTCACAAACTACAAAAGAAAAGTTATAGAATACCATCTCATAATAACACAAAATAATGAAACTGGAGCATAGAAGCATTCCACCTTACTTTGTTATTGAATTCGAACATAACATAATAGCATATAATCAATTTTTTTTAACAAGTAATTGTTTAATTCCCATGGGTAACATGTATCTATATGCCTCTCTTTAATTCATTGGTTATACCCTACGTCAATGTGGATCGCCTCTAATTTAGTCATTTCTCTACTCTGGGTGTAAAATCTTATTTTCCCCATCTTTCTGCAAACCAAAAAATATTTCCTAACTTAATTTTTGTATTTGACTAATTTCCTTTATGGTTAATGTAAGCATTTATTTTGTGAATCGACATGTAATCATGAGATCATTTCAATTCTTAATAGAAATTACCCTAACACATTGTATAATTATTATTTCTTTTCAACAAATTGATCAATATTATAAAAAATCATTTTTCACTTTTATTCGGAAAATTCATGCATAAAGATGGCTCTACAACTAGTATCCATTCTAGTAGATAGGAAGGATGTGCATAAGAATGATATGTACAACAAAGCTTTCGCTTCGAATTGTTTACACCTTCATATGTGTTACTCCTCCACACATATCAAACTTCTAGAGTGAAGATTACTGAATATTAAAAACTTAATTAAGGCTAATAATGAAATGGCTATGCCTCACATTGCAACTTGTGGAGTGTAGTGAAGTGGGATTAATTGATTAAAGTAATGAAATGTTTTCATTTTGTCATTAAAATCAAAATTAGTAAGCAGTAACTAGTTTACACACAATCAAAACAAAGCCCATAATTCATGGAATTTGGAAAAATAACAATTGATGTTTTATTGTATTCAATGTGATTTTGTTTAAGTAATCAGTGTAGTAAATAAATATCTAACCATGGTTACATTGTTACAAAAATCTTGTTTCATATGTAAATAACCTAACTAAACACAAATCTCATACTGAGTCCTTTACACATACATAGTTTTCGTAAAAAATCATGGAGATGTTATCACCCCATTTTTAATTTCTTATATTTAATGGCTATTATCATTATGCATTGAACAAAATACAATTAGAAAAAATTACATATTTTTGTATTGCATTACAGAGGTCTCTTAGCTTCTTCATCATCCTTGTTCACAATAAAACGATAACTGAGTAGAGAAGAAAAACGGTGCTATAAATGTTCTTGCCATAAAGAGTGAATCTATAAGCTATCCGTTTCTCATAAATCCCAATTGGGCTTTTTGGTTCATTCCTTTCTATATATTGAATTTCTCCCCGTGATATCGTAAATATTATGGGTTTGCTAAGTGATGTATATTGTGGCATGTTGCTTTTTGCAATGTTGAAACAAGAATACTTAAAATTCATCCCCCATTTCTTTTCTAGATTCTAAGGAATTATCCATATTTCATTTTTCTATGTTCCACTGTTCATTTTGACCTAGATAACCTTTAGATGAGAGGAACCCATTACAATTTCGTCTTACTCTAAACAACATAAAAACATGACAATTGTATGGCATGAATAAAAAAGAATAAAGAAGAAAGAAGTATTAGAAAAATTCAATAGGCTTGAATTCACATAAGTTATAAATATATAATGATTTTATCATTACTCTGCTACAAATTCCTATGATTTTAATAGTACTTGCCATTAATATCTAAAAAGATATATGTTAATAATATAATTAAGCCTTATGTAACATCCTCTGGCTGATTTTCTATGTAAATAAAAACAAAAATACCAAGGTCCTGGGACACATATTCCAAGTTGAATGTTGGGAAAAGAATAGTGATGGGTATCATTGGTGATTAATTAATGGCTGTGGAAATTGGTAAAGGAATTGGCATTGGCAAAGGGGCATTAATTGGCATTTTATTTATGAAATAAAGGAAAATAGGAGAGAAGGAAAGTGAAAGGTCACAGATTTGCACGTGATGAAAATTGAAGGAAAAATACAGGAAAATGAAGAAAATGGAGGCCTTAATGATAAAAGGATTCTAAGGATTGGTTGCTAGCCTTTTAAAAGTTTTTATGTGGAGCTCTCTTCTATTCTCTCATTCTCTAATACTCTTGCACAATTAAAGCATTCTTGGAGCATGCTTGGATAATTCTAGTTTCACTTAGATTTGGAGAAAGAAGTGTTTCCGCGAAAACTAGTATCTATTCAGATCTGCTAGTCCCACTAAGACGAGTAGCTATCTTAGAAACAAACAATTCAAAGTAACTTGTGTTTTCCTTTATGGGAGATAGATGAGAGAGAAGAAAAGAGAACCAACCTTAGTCTTTCACTTAGCTCCTTACTTGTTTCCTCTCTCCTTTGATAGCTTCACCACTCCTTCCTCACTTGTCCCACTTCAAAGAACACATGTAGAGGCAAAGCAGCAAAATACCATCAAAGCATAGAGATCTATGATACCATAAAAAATGTAGAATCAGATGTACATTAACCATACAATTGCATACACAAATACAAGATTCATAAACACACAAGTATATGGAGGAAAACTTAAATAACTTTATTGATAGAAGTAGAAGAGAGGATTACAACCCAGTTGTCTGATCCAGCGCCATCCTCCCAGCATGAAAGCCCTCTTCACCTCATGAAAATCTAGATCACCCAACAATATAATGTTTCACAGAGAAACCAACAGCACTTCCTTACAAAATACAAAATTCCAGCCTCTGGATCTCTAGGATGAGGGATCCCTATATAGATATTTGCAGGGGAGTGAGTCAGCTTCAGGGTTTTTGATTAGTGTCATTTCACTGATAATTATTTGTTACACATGGAGATTTCATGATCTCTTACTCATCCCTGGGTGAATCCAGAGAGGCAAGTGTCATATGAGTAGTTTCTAGAAGATTCTCTAAGTTTCCACCTAGAAAACTACCTCTGCCATTTGTCTGCTCTCGCGCATCGCACCCTACAAAAGGGATTTTCAATATGCATTGCACCCCTTATGTGTAACAGGTGAGATGCATTGCACCCTTAGCATGGAGCAGTCTATATGGTCCATTTTTGACCAGTCCTGAGTATTTTTTGAGGGAGAACTTCTGGGAAATGATGTAATCAGTTGACCTTGATCCTTTAGGGTTTGAAACAACACTTTTATGGGTTTGAGAGCCCTTGGTTTATCGACATATGTGATTGGGGTTGCAGTGCCCAAATATGTCTATAATAGTTGCCCCCTAAAGCATGAGGACGTAAATCTTCTGATGTCGGGTGAAATGCTTTATCATGAGGATCCGAGGTTTTTTCGAACTGGAAGGTGACCTGTAACAAGATACAATACAATACATTATATTCATAATATTTTCATGATCTAGCTTAGGTAGGCATTCCAATGCTCAGTTTTATAAATTCATTTTCACGTACATAGGACAGACAATCATCTATTGTTCCAGACTGGTGATTCTTGTAGAACCATCATCCCTAGCTTGGATGATCATTTGTGCAGCTATGGAGTACATTTGATGTCTTTATTTTGCTGAATATATCATAGCCCGGATGGATGAAACTAGATCCTGGGTATTCAAATTCATTCCATCTTCACCCGATGTACAAGTTGATCCATGTGAAAAGATGTTCTGAAGTCAAATATGGAAAGACATCGCTTGATTACCAGCCAATGATGTAAGTTGTTAACAGGCGCGAGAGAAATCACCAATAATGATGATGACCCTCAAGGTGTTGCAGTACAATTCACGTGGTGTGAATATATGAGTCGATGTTGAACACCATGCAAAATATTTTGGTCAAAGGCCATTGATGTAAACCTGTCACTGAAAGTGAGAAACTTGCCATTGAGGCATGCAAGCTTCAAAGTACTGAAAAGGTTGTTCCTAAGTGAACTTCTTGGATAATGAGCTGATGTCAACAAGAAGTGACCCATCGTAGGAGCGCCTTAATGAATCCCACATCTACAACACGAAACAAAGAAAATGATTTTCTAGAGGTGAAAATTATCTGATGATACAAGGTTCAGGGTGGCAGTCATGAAAAATGGAGTGTGAAGGTATTGTGGTGGATGAGGCATTAGCTGGGTTGGTGAATTCTTTGAGTGACTTCTCTTGAACATATCAGCGACACTGTGATGGATCGGTAGTGTTAATCCCATGGATGGTAAGGAGGACTAATGGTAATGGTGAACAAAATAACCCAAGCCGACTCAATCATGGTGATGGAGTGAAAGTGTCATGTTCAAGAGCGACCAGCTGTAGAAATTTTGAATAATTTAACATATATTCAACAGGGATTATCCTGATCATGTAATATCGTGGAAAACATACACAATACATAAGCTCCTCTACGTTGATCATCAATATAGCAGCATCAAATAACAATAAAACATCAAGAGCATTCACACATTAACACAGTATGTATCCCGGGGAAAGCATCTCGCTAAAAACCCCAACTATCTGTATATTAATGATTGAGAACATGTAACATTACAATAGTCAATACTTCTCACAAGTATCCAGCACTATCTCCACCTGTTACACACAATACAGCTCAGATCTGATCTCCAAATCTATTCCACAGCTTGCCTGCCTCCACTGCTCAATACCTGCACAAGAATGGATGAGAATGGTTGAACCAATCTCGTATTTACCCCAGAAGAATCACTCACACTAGGAATCACATGAGTAGAGGCTATAATCACTTGGTATTGGCCAATTCTCATTGGCATAACTCAATATCATTGATTGTGCAAATCCTCATGCACAACTATAGTCACAACTGATAGCAATTTGATCCTCTAACACCTGTCCCTGCTGAACTGAACATGCACTAACATGAAACTGAGTTAACTGATGTATTCTTTAGTTGCATTATTAGTTAATAATTAGTTTAACAGCTCATCATTAGTCTATTTGCAGTTAGACTAATTACAACTAGTTTAACCAAGTCAAACTGAACACAACTCCATGAGCTCCACAATCAACTCCACCAAACTCAACTGATTAAGTTCTAACTGAAGTCATGCATGAAAGAACTCAACTGACCCACAAAGAAAGCACATTTCCTTCTGACAGCTGCATGTGCCACATCTGTAGCTCAAACTGAAGTTCTCCAAGAGAATAAGATAAAGTTTATAGTCTAAATATTATTATAAGACAATAATATTTGACTTTTCTATTTTTGACAGCCAGTCTAAAAATAGACTTTGATCACTCATGATGTGATCACTCCTACTGTGATAATCCCTGCTGTGATCCAAAAATAGAACTTGCACCATAATTTTCCTACGGGCCCACTTAGTGAAGGAGACTCTTTTCACTAAGCTCCATCATCTTGTTGCAATCTCAACAGTCTATACATATTTTAATATCACCATTGTTTTTCGTGACCGAAACAAGGTTGGAAACCCACCTTGAGTGCCCGATAGGAAAAATTATTTTGGCTTTGAGCAGCTTATTCAATTCAGATTTGCTCTGATTTTCTAAATTCTGGTGGATCTTTCTCAGATTCTGTTGCACGGGATTTTCATCAGATATCATGGGAATGGTATGTTGAATCATGGAAGTGTCACATGTCTTAAGATCTTCATAGTTCCAAGAAAAGACTTTCTTTTATTTCTTCAACAAATGAATGAAGGTTGATTTTTCATCTGGTGTAAGACCAAGTCCTAGATTGATATTTTGAGGTTTAAGGTCAATTCCAAGATTACTAATTCAAACCTCAAAGTTGAACTTTGAAGTTTTGAGTTAGTAGATTTTTTGAACCTGTCCTTTAGATCATCTAAATCTTCCAACTTAACAACATATTTAGGTATAGAATTTACTGTTGTTTCTTGCTTGAGTTGGCTATCATGTTGATCTTCAACAATTATCTGGTCATCGTAAGAGCCTTTGGATGTTAGAAAACTTATGATATCTGGATCATTATTAAAGACTCTCCAATTGGTGATATTTTCGAGAATAGAAGGCCTAAAAATTAATTCAATAGAAAAGTGATCGGGGCTATAATATCCTAGCGGAATGAGCGTGGATGCAACATTAGCCAAAATATTTGCACTTGCATTTTGGAGTCTTGGGATAGGGGAATATTAAACGATGTAAAATGAGAAGTGAGGTCCTGGACTAACGATTGATAATGTTTCAAATGTCCAGACAGGAAGTGTATAGTATTTCTTACCTATTTTATCACAATTTCTGAATCTCCAAATACTTGAAGATATTTGATATCAAGGCCGATGGCTTTATACACCGCTTGAACCAATGCTTCATATTTGACAGTGTTGTTTGTGCACTCGAATTCAAGCCTGCATTCTAACATAGTTTTTTCCCCTTATGGGCTAACTAATATGCATGATGCTCTGGCTCCATCGTTAGATTTAGATCCATCAAAAAATAATTTCCAAAATAAAGAGCTAACAATAGGCTTATCTACAAAATTTATACACATAGAAGCATCTGTTTGAGAATAATTTTCAGCTTGCGATATAACATAATTTTCCAATAAGGGTGAAGTATTTGCATTAAAATTTCCTAGAAATTATTCGACTAAGTAATCTCCAATGATATTGTTGTTGTATGCGACTGGTCATTTCCCCCTCTAATTCTGTGACGATATACTTTTGATTTTTCTCTCAGTCAACCCTTATTTGATTTGCCTTACCATTATAGGGAAGCCACATGTGGGACCAATCGGTTGTGAAATGGCCATGAAGTTTTTCTGACCAATCTCTGCTAAGGATTAGGCTATAGAATTCAGGGATATGAGCCACAAGGATGTCAATGACTTGAAACACTTTTGGGTTTGATGAGAGTCTAATAATGACTTGATTGAGTTCTCCTATAACTTCGACTTGGGATCAGTCTAACTACACAATGCGACCAACAGATTTTTGGGGCTCCACATTTAATTTCACACAGACTGTTCTTGGTAGAATGTTGGATGAAGCTCCAGCATCAACTAAACAATTGTGTATATTTTTGTTGAAAATTTCAAAAGTCAAAAGAAATGGAGGAGTATGGGATTTGGATCTTCCTCCTATTAGAGCAATATCAGTAGGACCGATTATGTCTAATGAGGTATTAGGAGGCCATCCCATTTCTTGAGCAGCCTGCGAGATTACAGCAACGGGAAGAGGAGAAGTAGGGATTTCTTTTAGTTCTTTGAGCAATAGCTTTTGTTGACATTTTAACTTGCTAAGCTCATGGAATGTGATGTTTTCCCTAGTATTTTTCATATCTTCAACGATGTTGTATTCCATTTCATTAGAGACTAGCAAGGTGTTGGCTAAAGGTGAAGAATTTGTTTGAGGAGGAGTGGTTTGAGTGGATTTGGGCAAAGATTTCTTATCTATTGCTTTGTCTTTGGGAGCCAGAGTTGATGCCTTATGTTTTGGATTTGTTTGTGGTAGATCAACAGGGCTTCTACTCCTGGTTGCGACAGGTAATGCTTCTTGTGCTTCTTCATTGGGAAGGATAAAATCCCACATCCTTTGTAACTCAACTACTTCTTCATCATCTTTTTGTTCTTCAGCTGTTGAGACTTATTCTTCCTCCACATTTGCTTCAATGTCTGATATGGTACTTGGAGGCTTAGGATCAGAGGTAGGGTTTCTTTTGTATGGTTTGAAAGGTTTCCTTGAGGAAGTCTCTACTACCTGTTTCTTGATGTCAACCATTTCATTGGACATGGTTTTAAGGACTTTTTATATACCTTCAAGATCAAGAGGATCTTTAGGTGCTTTTTTCTTGGATTCATCCCTAAAAGTTACTTTCTTGGATTTTCGTTATTCTAATACATTCTTCTTATCTAAGGCTAAAATGCATTTTTCTACAAATATGGATTCTTTCATGTTTTCTACCAAAGTTAGTTTGACAGCTCTATCAACAAAAATAGTTGTGTTTGAGGGATGAGTAGAAATGTACCATTCATTTTGGACTTCATCACTGGGCTTGGATGTCGTTGGGATTTTATTCAATAACTTATTAAAATGTGAATTGAAGTCCTTAATCGGTTCTTTGGGTTCATCTTTCAAGTTGTAGAGATCATTGATAAGAGTAGTTGTTGATCGGTCATCTCCAAACTTGGTTAAGAATTTCTCTTCAAAGGCATCCCAACTATCAATGGAACCAGATGGTAATGAAAAATACCATGATCCTGCTGATCCTTGTAAGGCATACAGGAATAATATTACAACAACATCTTCTTCTACTACTTCATTGAGATTTATGGAAAACATAAAGTTGTTTATGTGTTCTTCAGCTAGTAGGGCATCATTAGGATTGAACTTTGGTAACCACTTTTCTGGATGGGCGGGAAATTGATGTAAGGGTCCCGCCATCTGAACAGCTCCTAGATTTGTCCATGATATTTGAGCCATCATAGGTATCTGTGTAGAGAAATATGTTCCAGTAGTTGAAGGTGATTGGGTAGAGGAGGCATGTGCTCCAGTACCAGTGTAAACCACGATCTGGAGTTGTGAGGCAGATGGTTGATTTTTTTGATGAAGTGGACGGAATGAATTAGGGTGTTTGAGGTGATGATGAGAGAACCTCATTACGGGATTTAGACTGTGTTTTCTTATTTCTCCTTCGGTGTGGTAGAGGTAATTAAAATGGGGGGATCCCAAATTTTTCGCTCTATGATCTAGTTAAACTTTGAGAGGAAGGAAACTGAGAAGAAACACTAGCTTGGGATAACTTAGATTCTTCTTGAGATATTGAAATCCCCTGTAGCTTATGGATCAAATATTGGACTTCAAGGGTTTCTATAAAACAATATTGATCTGACTTCTTTGAGATCATATTAGTGGATTCTAAGGATTTCTTTACAACTTCTCGCTTAGGATTTGGAGATTTAGAATGTGATCGAGAAGTTGGAGGAGATAGTGAGGGAGTTTTACTCTTAGAATGGCATATTGATTTGAATTTACTTGCCTTTCGTGGTTAAGCTCTCCTTCTAGTGCCAAAATGTTGAGGCCTCGAAAATCATTGCGACAACATGGGGGAAACCAGTCGGTCTGGATCTTGGTTAGCAGCTCATTTTCCGTTTGGTGTAGTGGCTCCAACTAGGGATAATGTGACCAGTTTCCCAGAAAAATTTTTGATAGTTTTGGTGGGGTGATATATGATGTAACAGGAAAATGATTGAGCTAAGTGTAATCTAATATAACTAATAAACACATGCGTATATCCTAGTTTAATGCAATTTAACTATAGCTATACCCGAGAATTAAATACAATATGCGATCTACAATGATATCTTACAACAATTGGTAATAAAGACCATTCAACTGCAATAAGAAGTTAAATTGTTTAACAACAATCGTTTTGGATAAATAGTTAGACAAAACAATTGAGAAAGATATATCGCATATAAAATTGTTCATGTATTCAGAATAGAGTCAAAGCTAACATGATACAAAAGTGCAATAATGCTAAATTGTAATTCAGACTTTCACACTTAAAACAATTTAAAGAAGAAGTATTGCCTAATACATAAATCAAATAAGATCATAAGATAAAAGTACCATATATGACGAGTCTTGCTCATATGTTTCATCAATATTGACCAAATCTCAATCAATCCAACACATTCTAAGAGTACAAAAGTACATTTTAGCGGAGCATGCTAGATATTTTAAATAAAATAGATCATGTTCCATTCATTCCATCAGAACCTCCTCAAAACTACAGAAGTGCAATGTTTCGAAGAATGTTTCTGATAAAAATTTTGGACCCCTCTCTAAATGCATGAGAGGGGTTTAAATACTAAACTATAGGTCCTAAAATAGGTTATTACAAAAATAGTTGAAGAGGTTTAAATGACCTTCCTCAGAATATGCAAAAATAAATATAAAATAAATTAAATTAAATGACTAACTCCTTTGGACTTGATCTCTAAGATTGCAAATATCAGTCATTGGCTTGAGCTGAGTCAATTGGCTGATCGCATATTTTAGTTACCCAGCAAATATGGTGTCTGTCAATGTTGGCACCATCTTTTGTGTTGAGGGTATTAATAACCTCAAGGTCATCCACTGGCTGTGTGGTTTTACTAAAAATTGCCAGTATGCTTCCCAATTTAGCTTGCTTGCCTGTCTGATTGCCTCCTCCTTTTCTTGTGTTGTCTGTCTCCACTGCTGCTCTAACTATTTGACATTCGGAAGAAATCCTGGTATACATTTCTTAAGCAGATTCGCGCCATGAATATTTTCGTTGATGGCTTCTATTATGATGTTTTCTACTGTTGCTGCTATTGTTGTTTCCCTTTCCGCTTGTTTCAACAAGGAATCCCAATCTGTGAACAAGATGTCTTTATGAGATTCCTCCAGCTTCGGTAGGTCAGCCTTTCTCCCGTCCTCTAATTCTTGCCATGTGATAAAGTCAGAAATGCTTTTATGGATTTCGTCATACTCAAGTCTCATGTCAACGGCTTGGTTTGTTAACTTATCATTGGTTTTGTAATAAGGACTTATTTGCGAGATCTTCTAGCAAAGTAGTTCCTTCTGCTACATTAGTTGGTAATTAAGACTAAGTGCTTCCTTTATGAACTCATCGATTTGATAATTATCCTTAAACTTATATGTCATAGCCTATATCTGCACATCTCTTTCTGCTAAGCTCGCCTAATGTTGTATTCTCATCTATTCAAATTCCTGCTGGATTTGGGCTACTTGTAATTTTGCTTGTTGATTGGATTTTTCCTGAGCTAATTGATATTCTAACAGCATAATTCTTTGTTCTTTTTCCTTAAGCAACATTTGGACCTCTGTCACTTTGTCAATAGTTTTTGTGGCATAGGCTCCTGTGAATTGCGAAAATTTTGTGAGATTTTCAGATGGGTCCATGGGCAAATCCTTCCAAACGATTTCCATTGGTTCATTTTTGGAAGTTGTAATAGTTGCAGTGTCCAGCTTCATTTTCTTCCTTTGTCTCTTGACCACAGCTTTGCGGGTAGGACTATAAAATACATCTAGTGGAGGTATTTCTTCAACTCTCAAAACAATTCCTGAAGTAGGAGTAGCAAGAATGGTTTCAACATCCTGAGTGCCCTTAGTTCCTTCTCCAGATTTGACTTGTGCTGGGTTTGCTTAGGAGTCTGTATCTCATATGTTTGCTCAAAGTTTGAATTTGTGTGGACCTTTTTGTTGAACTGTTCACATTCTTGTTCCAAGTCAATAATTGGGCTTTTATAGAATTGAGGCTTCTGTGATCCATCATATTTATAAGAGGATTTCGGCGTAAATCACATTAGGTAAGACATTTGCCGACGCGTTTCGAACCAACCAGTGTGGTTCATCGTCATGACAGGTTGAAGAAACAGATCCAGCTCAACATGTTAAATAGTCAGACCAGAGATTCCAACGGCTAATTTTGACTAAATGACCCAGGTCAAAATTAATTAAATATTATTAATATTATAATATTATTATTGTTATTATTAATATTTTAATATTATTATTGTTATTATTATTCTTATTAATATTATTATTATTAATTTATAATTTAAATCAGGTGAAAAATGTAAAAAGTAAATCCCAGGTTAGTTTCAATTTTTTTTTCTTAATTTATTAATAATAATCAATGCTATATTAATTCATTTTTTAATTATTTATTATTAATATTAATTTTTTATTAAATTATAATTTATTTTATGGAAAAAAGTTAATTTAGGTAAAAATATATAAATTCATGGTTAGTTCTGAGAATAAATTTATTTAAATAATAA